>CM054062.1:10101224-10255584 GCA_028641055.1 Alopecurus myosuroides
CAGATTATATATACGGTGACTATAGAACTATGCTAATTATACTTACGTACATAATACATGTTTCTATTCCACACATCAAAGTTTCTAGACATATTTAGGTGTTGCCCTCGCATTTGCGAGGTGCACCGTGCTAGTTGATGTAAAAATTCATTAATGCATGTCAATGTGGTTATAATTAATTTGTAAGATAACCTAAATATTACATTCTTGCACTTGTTCTTCCGTTAGCTTACCTTTTTTTAAGCAAATGTTCTTCGATTTATATCCTGATGAACATCTGCCTACCTTCGGTCGCCAAACCTAACAAGGTACTGGCCTTTTTTTTTTTGCGAATAAGGTCCTGACAACATCGCTCACCTGATGGCTGATGAGAACCGAGAAGAGTCGTCGCGACCGCGTGCGCAGGGCATGTCAAGACGCGCGTTACTTCCGCGAGCGCACCCGCCGTTCCGTGCGATCGCTGCGGGATACTGACGAGACAGGCGAAAGTAATTTGAACGCCTGTCCGCACGCGCGCACACTGACTCCGTGGAAAATCCTTGATCGCGGCTCATGGCCGGGCCTCGAGAAAGCCGATTAAACACCATGAAAACGATGGTTACGTGAGGGGATGCAGTGTAATGTTTGCTGATGCAATGTTTCAAATGTGACATTTCCGAGTTATTTCGCGTGCTGGTGTATACATAAGGATGGGCACACGGTGTTTGATCATACGTCAAAAATATAGAAAACGGGGTTTCTGACAGGCATGGTTAATTCCATAAAAGTTGGGGGACTTTGTAATTTAACCCTAAAATACTATAAAACATTGAATTATACCCTTATATGATGCAATATGTAATAGAAAATCATGGTAAAATATGCAAAATTCATCTATGCATTTTACATGCATCACACCACCTCGCCGGCTGGCGGCATCCATACAGTAATGTGATTGCCCTCCGGTGGCATCGTGCCCTCGGGGAGCGGCATGTCGTAGATGGCCACCATTTCTGGCGGCCCGAAGTATCCGTCGTGCTGGAAGTGGCGGAGACCCCCCTCTTCTTCACCGAGGAGCCCGCCCATGCGCCTTTCTATGGGGCCATGGCCAAATCTTTACCACCGGCCCTGGTGGTTACGCGCGGAGGAGAATCTATGGCAGTGCCGGCGTGCGTTGTCACAGACATGGGCGCGGTCGTCGTAGTGGGGCGGCAACTGGGCAACAGAGCGGAGAAGCGCTTCCCCGTAGCTAGGTTAAGAGATGCCGATGTGGTGGCTCTCCGTGCGGAAGAGGAGAAAATGAGGTGTACGAGAGAAGAATGAACGGAGACGAGGAGAGGAGATCCCGAGGCCCTATTTTTAGTCGGGCGAGGAGTAACGGATGCGAGCCGCGCGGCAGAACCGCTGCCCATGACCCGTCCACGTGGCGGGGGGACTACGAACCACACAGTTATTACGACACAGCGGATCCCACCAGGATGCGATGAACCGCGGTCCCGAGCGCAAGAATCATAACGACGACATGAGTTGACCGCATGCGCAGGGCCACGTGACGGGCCTCAGCGTTATCCACGCCAGCTACGTCATCGGAAAATGTCACATCTACCCGACTGCGTGAAGCAGTCGAGGCACTACGCACCCCGCCGGCCAGACCGCACCGGCATCTTTCTAGAAGCAGATAGAAGCTTCCCGACCGCCGGGCCAACATCGAAACTTCAACCTTCTCGGGGGCCACTGTCGGGGGGACGACCCCCAGGAGGTCCGAAACACTTAGAAGATTGATCTCTCGGAGGATTCGCCGGCTGTCCAAGCCGGACCAAAGTACGGAGCCCTCCGGGTGGAAAAGGAACCTGGCCGGCTGGGAAGAGCCAACAGGGTGTGAGAGGCCAACCGGAAGATCGAAGCCCCAATTGGAGAAGATGGAACATGCCGGAGGAAGCTGGCTGGCTAGGAGAAGTCAATGGGCCGCGTACAACGTGACGCTGCCCACAGCGTACCCACGTCGTCAAGTACTTCGACATGACATAAAGGAGGCAGTGCAGCCGGAGGCGCTGGTCTCCCACGTCCCTAACAGTGGCGCCGATGTATGACGCCTGGACATTGTGCTCGACATCACCGGAGTCGTAGTCCTGTAGCAGCCGTCCGCGGGACCCAGCCGACTGAACGTTAGCCAGCCGGATCCACATGTAAGCCAGTCTGACAACTCCATATAAGGTAGGCTGAGCACCCCTAGAGGGGGATCAATCCCTGGAAGGCTATTTCGCCTCCCACCTCCAGGAGCAATCTGTAAAGATACACCATAGTCCATCCTTACAGGACTAGAGGTTTTATCTCACCAGAAGGGACATGACACGAACCTGAGTACATTGTGTCTTCTCGCTTATGTCTCAATCCCGCGCGAGCACCGTCGCCCCGTAGTTGCCCCCAAACTAAACACCATCGTTTGCATATTGATGTAAAAATTCATTAATGCATGTTAATGTGGTTATAATTAATTTGTAAGATAACCTAAATATTACATTCTTGCACTTGTTCTTCCGTTATCTTACCTTTTTATAAGCAAATGTTCTTCGATTTATAGGCCTGATGGTCATCTGCCTACCTTCGGTCGTCAAACCAACCAAGGTACTTTTTTCTTTTTTTTTTTGCGAGTCAGGTCCTGACAACATCGCTCACCTGATAGCTGATGAGAACCGAGAAGAGTCGTCGCGACCGCGTGCGCAGGGGTTAGAATGTCAAGGCGCGCGTTGCTTCCGCGAGCGCACCCGCCGTTTCGTGCGATCGCTGCGGGATACTGACGAGACAGGTGAAAGTAATTTGAACGCCTGTCCGCACGCGCGCACACTGACTCCGATCCGTGGAAAATCCTTGATCGCGGCTCATGGCTGGGAAAAAAGTTAGTACCCTGCTTCTTGGTTGCCCAGCAAAAAAAAAGTCATAATTCATACGTCTACAAGTCAGCCAATCACCTAAAACAACCTAAATCCACACGGCGATCGAAGGCAGAAAATGCAGCACATACCAGTACAAAACAAGGCCGACATCTTTCATAAACTACACATTCTCTCCACTTCCGTCCGCGACGTCACTTCTACTACTAGGAGTACTATATTTGAAACCTTGGAGCTAGAGAATGGTTTACCTCCTCACCATCCCTGCAAGTCACCTCCTTCCACCCGCCATATATACCTCCACGCCTCCCGCTCCCGCTTCTCATCCTCATTCCTAGAATCGGGCCAATAGCTCCTGTGCGACGGGTTTCAGTTGAATTGGAAGGAATGCGACGTTTTTCGAGGAAATAGCCTACGTGCGACGGATTGGAGGAAGAAAATAGCTCACGGCCAACATGGTTCTTAAGCGGAGCTGATCGGTTAGCTGTTAGGGTTATGCGACGCTTGGACCCACAACTTATCCACTCAGCAGCGTGGGACCCACCTCGCGGATTCTAAAACAGGGATGCGCCTGTGCCCCACAACTTATCCACCTCAGCAGCGCGGGACCCACCACAGTGAATCTAAAACAGGGCTGCGCCCGTGCCCGAGCTGGTGTCTGTGCCATTTCTTCCCCTTTCCCCATTCTTCCTCGTCTCCGGCGACGGCGCACGGGATGTCCAGCTCCTCCGCCACGCAGTCAAGATGGCCAGAGTACGGTGCAGTTCCGATGACAAGGTGCCCGGAATGCCCACGGCCAGAGGCTCTGAAGCGGAGGGTCAGTAAAACTGACGAGAATGGGAATCTGGGGCGCCATTTTGTGTCCTGTTTGAGCATTCCCATGATGGGACGGGATGGCAAGGTAAGATCTTAAAACTGAGATGAGGAGGAGAGAGATGATAGGAGTATTTGGCATTCCAATTCGCGTTTTTTTCTCCTCGGTTTTGGGATCTAGATTCATGTCTACTGTTACAGATGCTGAAGAAATGTTCGCACTTTGAGTGGATCGATCAGTACGTTGCTAGGCTTGAATTTGAGGGCCACATTGAAGATCCAAATCTAGGTGGATTTGCTCCCGATGTCAGCTCGGGCAGAGGAGGGCCGGCGGCGAGGATCACGCGCCCTATTGCTGGACTGCCCGTGGAGGCCGAAGTAAACGAGGAATTGAAGAAGATCAAGAAGTTTTTAAAGCAAATGGTGGATTTGCAGAAGCAAGCGAATCTCATGTCAGGAGCATTCTATTCTTGTATCATTGCTCTGTTTTTTGTTTACCTCTTGTTCATCCGTCGTTAGAATGGACTAGATTAATCTAGATTTTACTTGAGTTAGCTATGCAGAGGTAGCAATCTGTGCGCCGTGCTAGTTTCAGTGAAGTGTCTGATGTTAAATTTGAATATGCCCTTCGATTTTCAGTTGAAGTTCAGTTTCAGTGCAGTCACCAAAGTTCAGTTTCAGTAGAAAAAAACTTATTCGTTCTCATGCCGTAAGAGTAGTTGAAGAAAGGCCGAAAGAGTGTAGTTGGGCCAACAATTAGGCCCAAAGAGAAAACAAACCCACCTGCCTAGATTTGACTTATTTTAATTTGTAAAAACAATTGTTTTGCATGTCTTGGGTTCGTTTTCATTTTTGTAGGCCCAAATAATTGGATTCGTTTTCATTTTTGTATTATGTACTTCATAAATATTTTGTTAAAAGTTGCATGCATTGTTCACCGAAATACTCCCTCCGTTCCAAAATGTAAGCCTTTTTAGCAAACTAGTTTAGCTTTCTAAAAAGGCTTACATTTTGGAACGGAGGTAGTATTTTGTACAAACAATTGTTTTACTTGTTTTGCATGTCTTGGGTTCGTTTTCATTTTTGTAGGCCCAAATAATTGGATTCGTTTTCATTCTTGTAGTATTTACTTCATAAATATTTTGTTACGAGTTGCATGCATTGTTCACCGAAATATTTTGTAAAAACAATTGTTTTACTTGTTTTGCATGTCTTGGGTTCGTTTACATTTTTGTAGGCCCAAATAATTGGATTCGTTTTCATTTTTGTATTATTTACTTCATAAATATTTGTTAAGAGTTGCATGCATTGTTCACCGAATATATTTGTTACTAGTTGCATGCATTCGTTTTATGAATTAACGGACGCTCGAAGTAACACACTCTGATCATAAGTAAAATGAGGGAGACAATTGGTAGCAAACGACATATACTAGTAAACGACATATATTAGTAGTAGCACGGTTACATATAGTAGTGAACGACACGGGCACGGGCCCAACTAAACATAGATAAAAAGAAAAAGAAAAAGAAAAAAAAAACGGTAGAAACTCGAACGACACGAAGCCTAGATCACCGCCATGAGAGCACCATCGAGATGGAGGGGAGAGCACCGTCTTCACTCCTCGTCGTCGGCGGCCGGCACCCTGTAGGGGAGGGTGTGCATCGCGGTGCGGCTGGGCCAGAGGCTGTCGAGGTCGGTGAAGAAGTTGTACCCCGTGAAGCAGATGAACTCGCACCCCCCGTACCAGACACGACCAAGGAGGTGGTACGCATCGTAGGGGTTGCGGAAGCGGACAAGAATGCCCGTTCCTCCCGGGCGGGCTTCGTCGATGGTGAACATGGGCGGAGTGCCCGGAGGCATGTGGCGATAGAGGGCGCCAAGGAAGACCTCCACCAGCTCCTTTGCACCGCGCCAGCGAGACATGGCCCAGACGCGGAGCTGGTCCTCTATGACGACCCCTACGGGGTACCGCCTCTCCGGCACGGTCCTTGGCGCGACAAAGGTCTGGCCGGTGAACTGCATGCTTGCTTTTGCTTTGCTCTGTGGCTTGCTTGGATGTGATGCGAGTGGAGAATGGCGTGAGGAAGATGAAGGTTAGAGGAGGGATTAAATAGGGGCATAGAAGGTAAGACATTAATGGCTGCGTCCCTTCGTTCGCGTGCCCGCGTTTCCCTACTGGGTCAAGAGGTGCGTCTCGTCGATCACTGGAGCACGCTAGTCAGACTGCGTGGATCACCGCGTTCAGTCTGTTAATGGCGTCTCGTCGATCACTGGAGCACGCTAGTCAGACTGCGTGGATCACCGCGTTCAGTCTGTTAATGGCTTAGATACGACGCGTGCATGCATGCATGCAACGGGCGGGCGGGTGCTGGGCTCGGCCCCGATCACACACGCAACGTAGAAACACACTAGGGCAGACGTTCGTACGCCAGTTCCATGCACCGAACCAACGTCAGGCGCCGGATATTTTTGAACGGTCTAGATCGAATAGACGAACCCCAGCTCCCCAGCCACTCAGCGCGCACGAATCCATCCATGCACAACGAGCCAATCAGCATCTAGAACAAGCGCACACGCGGATCGGGGGCGTGCGTCACGTGCACACGGTGGCGTCAGTGAGCTAGGGTTTAGCTGGGGTTTCCGGGGTTTTGGGGTTTCCGGGGTTATGGGGTTTCCGGGGTTTAGGGTTTCAGTCAGCTAGGGTTTGACATAACTAATTTAAAAAAAATCAAAAAAATAAACGGCTTTCGCTCACTGTCTATTTATGTAACTATGTTGCTATAAAAAATTGTATTCTTGTTAGATCCACGATGCAATGAAAAATATTCATACAATTCATGCTATTGATGGAATGAGCTAGGGTTGAGCATAACTAATTCAAAAAAAATCAAAACTATGTACAGCCAGCGCACATGGTCTACTTATGCAACTAGGTTGCTATAAAAAATGGCGAAATTGTTACATCCAAATGTTAAAACCAAAAATCACACGTTGACGATATTGACAAAATGAGCTAGGGTTGAACATAAGTAATTCAAAAAAATTCAAAACAAGAAATGCTTTTGGCCCTTAGTCTTATTATGTTGCATACAAATCAAAAAAATTTAGAAACTTTGATTTTGAGTCGGTCAACGTTTTTGTGAAAACGTTGACTTTTTTTAAAATGAGCACAAATAATTTAAAAAAAATCAAAAAAAGAAATGCTTTTGGCCCATAGTCTCATTATGTTGCATACAAACCAAAAAAAAATATAACCATGGTTCATATAGAATTGCATGAAAATGTCTTCAAGAATATGGGAAACTTGTACAGAGTAGTATGGAATTCGAAGATCGAAGTTGGTGTGTTCTAGATCATAACTAATTCAAAAAAAATCAAAAAAAGAAATGCTTTCGCCCATAGTCGTATGATGTTGTATAGAAACCAAAAAAAATTATAAACATGGTTTATGTACAATTACATGAAAATGCCTTTGAGAATATGAGATTCTTGTACATGTACTATGGATTTCAAAGAGCAAATGTTGTGTGTTTTAGATCATAAGTAAATATGTATATGTTTTATTATGGATTTCAAGGGAAATTGAGCACATAGTATTATTATGTCGTGTAGGAACCAAAAATAAATATAAATAAGATTCAAAATATGTGTTTTTTAATTAAATAATGATTTCGGAAAAAATAAAAGAATAAAATAAAAAATTAATTCAAAAAATAATGAGACTTCATATTTACACTATATAGGTACGAGAGAGGTGTGTGAATTTTATTTGGATGATTTAGAGAAGATGCAAAAAACAACCCTCTTAGAAAGGGGGCGTTTACCCTACCTTATGAGGCCGTTTGAAACACATTTTTCATGACTACGAGTCTAACTTAACAAAAGAGCTCAGAATGATCAGATACAAATCACATTTGAGTTGAGGGAGCATTGAAACATCAAAATATTATTACATGCCAAATAAGTTCAAATTGAGTCGAAATTTGAATTTGAACCTAAATTTGAATTTGAACCTAAATTTGAATTTGTCATCAAATATTATTACATGCCAAATAAGTTCCCGGTGCCCAACAAATGTTTTTTTGGTTCTTCAAATGATCAACAGTTCTATCTCTTCCGACCACGACGTGTACCCTTCTTCGCCTTACCATTTCGATTTTTTGGTTCTACTACGCACGGCCCCACAAGTTCACTCATCATCTTGGTTCTTTTCACTGGACTCGGGGACCACGATGATACCACCTCATGAAACTCGGGGATAGCAGATTCAGTGACAACAGCAGCTTCAGCTTCAGTTTCGACAGTGACAACAGCAGCTTCAGCTTCAGTTTCGACAGTGACAACAGCAGCTTCAGCTTCAGTTTGTGGTTCAGTTTCGACAGTGACCACAGCAGCTTCAAATTCAGTTTGAGCACCAAACTGTTTTAGCCACTGACTTGATTTCCTTCTGCTGCCACTGACTCTTGCTCTTTTTGTTGGCCAACACTGTTCAACAACAATAGGCTGACTTGGAAACTTCCTCCTGAAAACAAAGAATGCCACATTTTTATAATTGAAAAAAAAACTAAAATATGAACAAACACAAATAAACAAGCACATACTTTCTGGGTTTAGGAGGAGAGAAAATGCATAGCCTAGATCCCTCTCTGTGCCCCAGTGTTTGGCACCTCTTGCATCTGTTTTTGTTACCCTTTTGAGCCCTTTTTGGCTTTTCATCTTTCTTGTCCTTTTTGCCCTTCTTACTACTCCCACCTTTTTCGAACCATGCTTTGAATCTACTCTGTTTAGGTCTGCCTGCCTTTCTTTTTACTAGAGGAGGACACATGGAAAATTCAAGAGGCACTTCTGGCCACTGCTGCTGATCTGTAAGAGGTGGAATTGGAGTTGCATATGCAGCTTTGAATTTTGCTACTGAATAATAGTCATGCAGATATGGATGCATATTTATCTTCGGCTGGCCAGATAAGAAAAGAATTGCATGATCACATGGTTTACCAGTGGCCTGCCACTCTAGGCAACTGCAATCATGCAATTCTGTGTTAACAACATGCCTTCTTCCAGTCTTGTTATCTCTAACTTCAGCACCCCACAGCGATGATTTTTCAACAGACAAATGTGTAAGACCTCTGCTTCTGTTGACCACCTGTTGCACCACTGCTGGAAGTTTATCACCTTGCAAACAATCACCAATCTTTTTTCTCAATTCCCACAGCCGCATGAGCATGATCCTGATTTGATCAACCATGTCATGCACAGGCAAATCTTTTAGTTGCTTCACCTTGTTGTTGAAACTTTCTGCCAAATTGTTGTTGATATGATCACACTTGATGGCAGTGTTGAATCCAGACCTGTACCATAATAAAGAATGGTAGGTGTTCAACCATGTACCAAACTCCTCACATGTTGCCATAACCTTATTAAGATGATATGAATGTGTCTGTTTAGTGTAAGATCTTGCTGCTGGCCACATCCTCCCAAATTCATCTCCTCTAAATTTTTTAATCAAATTCATCCACAAATGGCCGAAGCACTCCCTTTGCTCAGCATGTGGGAACACATTTTTAACTGCATTTTCCAAACCTTTGCATGCATCTGTGTGTACTGCCAAAGGTGACACTGGCCCTAAGCATCTTTTCAACTGCATCATGAACCATGTCCATGAAGCTTCTGTCTCTGACTGAAACAAGCCAACAGCAACTGGAAACATCCAGTTATGTCCATCTAGAGCATTACATGCTGCTAACTGACCATTCCACTTGCCTGTCAAAAATGATGAGTCTATGCTCAAATATGGACGACATCCTGCTTTGAAGCCATCGATACAAGGCTTTAAAGCCATAAAGAATTTGGAGAAATAAACCTTGCCATCCTCTGATACCTCGGTATCTATCTCGACAACACTGCCAGGTGACCTTTTCTCCACCTCTGCTTTGAAATTGTAAAGCAGCCTAAATGTGTTTGCCCAATCACCATACAAATGCTTCATTGCTCTTTGTTTAGCCTTCCACACTGTGGTATAAGCCAGTTTAATGGGGTATAACTTTTCCAAGTCTACTTGGAGTCTTTTGGCAGTAGTGTTGGGTGTTCTGGCCAAAATTGGAGTTATCTTTTCTGCAACCCAAATCTGTGATGTCATGCTTGATTTTTTCTGTGAACTTGTCAGACAAGTATGCTTATAAGGGATTTGGTTAACTCTAACAGTACTTCCATCAGGCTGCAGTCTAGCAGATATGTACCACTTGCAAGCCTTCTTACCACTACCATCAAAACCTCTGCACTTAGCATAAAACTTCTTTCGATCAGTCCAAACTGTCTTGGCATCAAACTGATGTCTGACTGCATAAGTCTTGAAAGACAACCTGAACTCTTCCATGTTTGGCCACAACTTTCCCACTTGAATGACAGGGTTCTCCTTGTCATACACATGCACCAGCTCTTCATCATTTGCATCATCTACATCATCTGCAGCATCTTCCATCAACTGTTCATCTACATCACTCAACTCTCTGTCATCGTTATCACTTGTATTAGCTTCATCCCTCTCCTCCTCATCTCTGTCATCGACTGGAATGCCAAATAGTTTGGCCATCTCAGTGTCAGCAATTGGTGCAATGACCAAATCAGTAGGCTCCTCCAACTCAACTGCATTCCAATCAACAACAGCAACATTTCCCTCTTCTGCATCTACATTAGCCCCATCGTTTATTACTGTTAGATCAGTAAAAATGGGAACGATATGCCTCTGTGAAGCCCAATCAGCATCTGCATCCTGCATAGCCAACTGTGACGGCACATAACCCACCTTCGAGTCAACATTCAGATCAACGAGCTCAGCAAAAAATTCAGCCCTGAGGTTTGCCCAGCCCTCTTGCCTATCGATTTCATCAACAATATCTTCACCATCTTCAATTCTGACATACAATTCTTTGAAATCATCGTACCGCAATACTGAAACCTCTTGATCTGGACCCCAAATCACTGTTTCCCCAATTTTTTCCACTAATTTCCTAACTGCATTCTCTTCCATCTCACGTAGCTCATTGGGATCAATCTCTGCACAATCAACCTCCCATTTCACAGTTGTGTCTCTCTGGATACTCTGAATGCTACCATCAACTAATTTTGCCGTCGATGGAAAGAAATTGATTACAAATTCGAAGGTTTCAGCAGCATCCCCTCTATTATATGCGGCAGTGTCAGACAGAGCAAGGATCGCATGAACAAAAGGGCGGGAGGGGCCGCATTACCTGTTCGAAGCTGAATCTGGCAGCTCCTTCTCGACCTGACCACGGGCTCCTCTCACCGCGCCGCCACCTCTCACCTTCTATCGGTTTGAACAAGCAAAACAGAGCTCAGATCTACATACAGGCACAGGAAATTGGGACTAGATGCTTGCCTATACTATTCACTCACCACCATGGCCGCCGCCGCCGAAAGGGGAGCAGATCAGCTGCCGCCGAGAAGGGGGCTCCGCCGCCGCCGCCGCCGCCGCCGCCGCCAGAGCTGTAGAAAAGAGCGCGGGCAGGACAGTTCAGTTCGAGCGCGGGCAGTTTCGGCAGTTTGAGGGGATGCGGTGCTAATTAATTTGGGGGCAAATTAGTTATGACATGTCTTAACGCAAATGGAACTAATTGACTAAGGTTTTAATGCCAGTTCGCCCGTGAGCTATTTTCTCCCTCCAATCCGTCGCACGTAGGCTATTTCCTCGAAAAACGTCGCATTCCTTCCAATTCAACTGAAACCCGTCGCACAGGAGCTATTGGCCCCCTAGAATCCTAGCTAGCGCTGCATCTCTTATCTCTCCTACTACTACTCTGATCTATCTATCTCTGCCTGCGCGTACGTCAATGGGGGAGCACGCGTACGACCGCAGCGGCATGAGCCCCTCCACGCCGGCAGCGCAGCACAGAGGCTCCTCGCGCCACCACACGACAGCACCATCATCCAGGGTCACCACCACGCGGCCGGCGATAAAGATCATCCACATCGTCGCGCCGGAGATCATCAAGACCGACGCCGCCAACTTCCGGGACCTCGTGCAACGGCTCACCGGCAGGCAGCAACACAAGCCTGCCCGCGCAGTGGAGGAAGACGAGGACAACAGGGCGGTGACGGCGACCGTGGCCCCGACGCCGCCTTCGCCGGTAGAGGAGAAGCCGCAGAAAAAGAGGCTGCCGGCGCTGACCGACGATTTCGTGGTGCAGCAGGAGAACATGAGGAGGAAGAAGATCAAGTGCGAGGTGGTGAAGGTGGAAGAAGGAGGGTTCGGCGGCGGCGATCTTGACTTCGGCGAGCTGTGGATGGACCTCAACCCTGGGGGTTTCCTGAGCTTCTTGGAGGAGGACGTCTTCGAGGGGATGGCCCCTGACTTGTTGCAACCTCCTCTGGGGTCGTCGAGGAGGGATTTGATTGGTGAAATGTGCGCCTCCTATTTGGCTTAATTAGGTAGTTACTAGTTAGAGCTGTCTTCTTTGTGATCCTTTTATTGGTTCTTGTTGTGAGGATTTTAGCACTTCGGTTGAGAGAATTGGATTCTTTTTTCTCTTCCCTTTGTCTAGATGAACATAATTGTAGTGGGGGGTTTGAAGTTCTTGGACCCATGGTCTGCAAATAGATGCTTTACATTTGTCTTGATCTCTGAAATGTAAATAAGTGTGGTTAATCTCTTCTATCTCGAATGTGGCACCTGTCACCTTGGAGACAATCGGAACAGTGATATTTTGAACTGAACCATGATCAGTGAACTTCTGTTTCCATTCCGCATTGTAAGTAGTTGCATTCTTGATGGTCATTCTACCCTTCATTAAACGCCATGTTAGTAACAGCTGAAAAGTTTCTCCCTTGTTTGTGCACAAGATGGAGCTCCATGGTTCCATAAATTTGGATGTGCCCAGTTTTAAGTAGCTAGACCTTCCAAAGGGTGCTCTGATTTAAGTGGTGTTTATTTCTGCCTCCTAATTGCAAAATGACGGGAATGGCCCCATTCCGTATAGCAATCCTCTTGGTCAAGTCTTCCGTAGTCCGGTTGTGTGTTGCCATTACCAATGTGGTTCAAAATATCACTGTTCAGAAAGCTGGCAGAAAGCGATGCTTACATAGGCTAATCCCTAGTTCAGTAGTTTCGCATTTGTTTTCTTTGTTCTGGTATCTTAAACAAGATTCAGTGGTTCTATTTAATTTGTCCCCGGCTTCTAAGAATGGCATGGCATATAATACTACCGATCTGAGGTGTAGTACTTGTGTACTTCAGAACCTAGGGATATATAGTCGTTCTGTAGGGTACTACGTAAATTCAAAATAAAAAATCAGACCAAGTTTTGGGTGCCCAAATTTAGTTGACAATTAGTTTTCATTGAGCTCCTAGTCAAAGAAAAGACTCGCAAAAATATCGCGTACTCCTACAATGCATCTTTCAAGGATACGTCATGGATAGACGTATCGGTTTCATAGAAGAACGGCCAAGAGGCCAAAGTTTACAACGCGGTCGACACAGACGTCGAGAACGCACTCACCTAGCCCATACAAAAGACTACTCACGGAACCTCCACCGTTCCACCAACGCTAAGTCTGTCCTGAAAAGCCTCGCCGCCCTCCATCGGCTGGCTTCCTCCATGATCTTTAAAATCACGACCTCAGCATCCGGCCGCAGGCCATCAAAAACGATACCGTTCCGGTGATTCCACAGGCACCAAAGAATGAGCCCCAACGCGCGTCCAGGCGTCACGCCCAACCCCCTGCCCGGATTTGTCCGGAAGCCAATCCACCAACAGGTCTTCAGGGTTGGGGATCCACGCTTCACGGTTCCAGTGTCTAAGGATCACCGTCCACACATACCGTGAGAACACACACCCCAGAAGGAGGTGATCAATATCCTCTGCGTGCTGGTCACAGAAAGGGCAAGCAGCAGGCCTCGGAAGACCCCGCCTCTCCAGGCGATCTGCCGTCCAGCAGCGATTACGCAAAGCCAACCAAAGGAAAAATTTGCACTTGGGAGGCGCGCGAGATCTCCAGATTTGCTTCGCCCCTCCGAAACCCGTGGTGCCTGCAAAGATCCCCCGATATGCCGACCGAGCCGAGTAGGAGCGGTCACTCTCCCAGTTCCACGAAAGGGAATCCGCGACTCCCTCCACAAGCTCCACTGCAGTAATACGCACCGCCAGGTCTAACAACTCCGTCAGCGCCGGAGCCCCCAGATCGTGCGAGATACCTCGAAGCCAGCCGCCTGCGAGGCCCTCTCGAACCAACAAAGATCGTTTCGCCTGTCTGGCGACCTTTGGGAAGAGATGAGGTGCAAAGTCCCGAATCCTCCCCTCGGGGAGCCATCTGTCCCACCAAAAGAACGTGCTACTCCCATCCCCTAGCACTGAAGTAGTGGCAGCCTCAAAAATCTGCCGGACTTCGTATGGGACTTGGATATGTAACTCCCGCCACGGCTTATGCACCTCCACCCTCTCCAACCAAAGCCAACGGGCTCTGAGCGCCATGTTCATCAATTTCAGATTCGGGATGCCCAGGCCACCTAACTCCTTGGGCATGCAGACTCTGTCCCACGCCACTAGACAATGGCCACCCTGCACCTCTCTCCGGCCTTTCCACAGGAATCCCTTGAGTATTCTCTCCAAGGCTTTGATAGTCTTCACCGGAACGTCAAGAGACATCATCGCGAAGATGGGAATGGATGCGAGCGTTGTCTTGACCAATTCTAACCTGCCTCCCCTGTTGATCAAGTTGGCACTCCACCCCGGAAGCTTATTTCCCACACTATCCACCAGATAATGAAGTTGGGCCGCCGACGGCTTCCGCAGGGAGAGGGGTAACCCTAGATATCGGAAGGGGAATGGCCGAACCGGGCAACCAAGCACTTGGGCGATCAGACCCTCCACCTCAGGCTCACACCTAATAAGGTGCGCCGAGCATTTGTCGAGGTTTGCCCTCAGGCCCGAGGCCCCACCAAAATCCTCCAAGATGGAAGCAATGGAGCGAAGGTACATCTCCGAAGGGCGGATGAAGCAGACCACGTCATCGGCGTAGATCGACGTCCTGTTCCGAAGCCCATTGCGAGCCAAGGGGGAAAGGAAGCCAGACCTAGCAGCCAACTCCACGAGGTAGTGAAACACCTCCATGACCAGGATGAAGAGATGTGGCGAGAGCGGGTCCCCTTGCCTCAATCCTCGCCTGTTGAAGATGCGGTTACCGGGCGTCCCATTCAACAGAACACAGGTGGAAGCCGAAGACAAGACTGCACAGATCCACCCAAGAACACGGTCACCGAAGCCAAACTTCCTAAGAACCTCGATGAGGAAGGCCCAATCCACCGTATCAAACGCCTTGGTGATGTCAAGCTTGAGTAGAACTGCCGGGCTGTGGGAGCTGTGCAACTTGCGTGCCATACATTGCACCGCCATGAAATTGTCATGGATACACCTTTTCCGAATGAAGGCACTCTGATGTCCACCGACAAGCCCGGGAAGGGATGGGGCGAGTCTCCTAGCAAGGACCTTAGCCACCAGCTTCGCGAAACTGTGGATGAGGCTAATGGGCCTGAAATCTTTGATCTCCTCCGCGCCCTGGTGCTTGGGCAGCAGTGTGACTAGTGCTTGGTTGACCGCACCAAATCCACGCACGTCGAGACGCGCCAGCGAGTCGAAGGCTAACATAACATCATCCTTCACAATTGCCCAGCAAGCGAGGAAGAAGCGGTTGGTGAAACCGTCAGGTCCTGGGCATCTATCAAGTGGCATCTCCTTAATAGACTCCCAAACCTCCTCCATTGAGAAACCAGCCTCAAGATGACGCAAATCAGCCGTGGGGAGATCCAGCACGTCGAGGTCCAGGGAGAAGGCCCTATCCACCTCCACGCCGAGCAGTGCGTCAAAGAACGCATCCACTGCCTCGGCCATGTCCTCCTGGTCAGTCACTCTATCTCCTCCCACCACTAGGTTCTCCACGAAGTTCTTACGGCGCCGATGGCTAGCATGCGCATGGAAGAAACGCGTAGAAGCATCCCCCTCTTGCAACCACAGCTGCCTCGACCGTTGCCGCGCAATGGAACGCTCCAAGGAGGCCAAGCCCAGCAGTTTCTTCTTGAGGAGCCTTCTAAGTCCACGCTCTCCCGGAGAGAGCTGCCTGGATTCCACCGTTGTATCAAGTTGAAGAATCACCTCGTTCGCCAACAAGATTTGCAGCTTCACGCTCCCAACGAACTTGGCACTCCAGCGTGAGACCTCCTTTGCCGTAACCCTGAGTTTGCGGTCGAGTAACTTGAAGGGATTTGGATCATGCTCCACGGAGCTCCACGCCTCGGCGACTATCTGCTGGAAACCCTCCACCTTCGTCCAAAAGGACTGGAAATGAAATCTACGCCCCCAGTGCAGGTTCGGCGTTAGCCGCAACACCAACGGGCAGTGATCCGAAGGCCCGGAAGAAAGAGCTGTGAGGAGGGCGTCGGGGAAAAGCTCCTCCCAATCCACTGAAGTAACCACCCTATCGAGCCTTTCCAAGGTGGGGTTTTGTCTCTCATTGGACCAAGTGAAGCGACGGCCCGTGAGGTAGAGGTCCTTGAGCTCAAGCCGTGCCAAGGTACGCCTGAATCTACCGATCAAGCCCCGGTGGGTAGCGCCTTGGTTCTTCTCGTCAGTCGTCGCTATAAGATTGAAATCCCCGGCCACCATCCAAGGCCCTGCGTGGAGATCACGGATGTCCTGCAACTCCTCCAGGAAAGCTTTTTTGTTGTCATCCCCTTGCGCCGGGCCGTAAACCCCTGTGAACCACCACCCCTGATCTCCATCCACCGAAATGCGAGCCGTAACAGCGTTGGCTGATAAGTGTGGGTTGGAAACCGCAACTAACGCCGATTGCCAAGCCAGAAGAATACCACCACGGGTGCTATCGGCTGGGAGGTAGAGAAACCCGTCAAAGGCCGAACCGAGGCAATCCCGTACCACACGATCATCTATGATCGCCATCTTAGTCTCCTGGATGCACACCACCGCGGCGTTTATAGGAGCCAGCACCTGATAAATCGCTGCCCTCCGCGCCACCGAATTGAGACCCCGCCCGTTCCAAATCGCAATAGAAACATCAGGAATCATAGCGTCCACCAAAACTCGAAAACAGATTACAGCACAAACAAGGAGTCCACTAGCAGCAGAAACGGAACAACAGCAGAACTAACTAGACAACACACTCTGTCTGCGTCTCATCCACAAGGGGGAGAGCCTCCGGCTGCCACCCGAAAAGCCCCACGATCACATCGATCTGGTCCTGCCTGAGCGGCTGCGAGAACAAATCCAGGTAAGCTTCCACCGCCTCATCACCGATAACCTCCGTCTGCCTGGCAATCCCTAGCTTAAGGATCAACTCGCGCTGCTGTCTACGCACCGGCGTGCCTGCCGCAAACTTTCCACGCAGCCGGGAGCTCCGGCAGACCGAGCCCCCCACCGGGCCACGAGGACGCCCCTTCTTTGCCGGCCTAGGAAGGACAGGCAAGAGAGACTTCCGGTAGTACCGCCGCAGGCCCTCCAGATCTTTCGGGAGTTGGTCCTCCAACCTAGACGCGCCAGATAACTGATCACCACCCAAAGGTATAGGCCCCACAGCTAGGGAACCATCCACATCCACGGCCTCAGCCCTTGCAGCTACCGAAATAGCCACCGCGTCCTCCATCTGGCATACTTTGGAGCTGCCTACAGAGACCTGGAACATGTCCAGAACCGACACAGGAGATCCAAGGGGAGAGCCCGCCTCGGATTCAGCGCCGAAGTCTTTGTCCACCAAATTCGAGAGGGAGCACAACCGTAGTGGGGACAACAGCCCAGGAGATGCCAAAAGCTGATCCTCAACTGCGCCGGCCCCACCACCTGGCACCAACCTGCTCCAATCTTTGACCGCCACCGACTGCTCCTCTGTCGGGTAGCAACCGCGCCCAACGGAAACGGGAGCAGGTGGGGTAAAAGCAGATTCCAACCGCCCCACCTCCCTTTCCCGATCCCCCAAGCTACCTCCCCCAGAAACCTCCAAAATGCCTTTTCCACGTGGCCCAACCGCAAACGTGATCGAGGCCTCGAGCAGCATTGGGTCGCTCTCGTAGACCCCACCACCCTGCTAACCTGCAGCCACTGTATGCGCACTGGTGGGCCCCGGAAGCAGGGCGCTGACCGGGTCTTCGTCTGCCTCCTGCGGCTCTCCATGGTGTCCCGCGCCCTCAACGAACTCCAGCACAGCACGCCGCCGTTGATCGTCGCCCTGGTCGCGAACCCACGTGAGAGAGCGCTGCCTCTGCTGCGGCCGCTCCCCCCCATCGCCACGCCGGTGACCCCCCACTGCACCGTCACCATCACGACGGCCGCCATCGTTGCCGCGCCGATCCCCATCCGGACGCCTCCCACTGTCACCTCCACCACCAGGGGCAGGGCCGGGCGGCGCCGCCGTGTCGACGGAGCGGAGAACTTGCACCGTCACCGTGTACTGCAACATATTCTTTTCCAGTGGGATCAGGGCGTCGCCGGGGAGCACAAGGCCGTCGTCATCCTCGAGCCGGTCGCCGGGCTCCTCGATCAATAGCGCCTTGCGCTTAGGGATTGAAGAGAGTTCATCCGTCCACACTGTCGCCTGGAAAGTGCGCAGGTCATCGCGGCTAGCCGTGGAAGCCCCGAGTCTCTCAACCCAAGCTGCCGAGCCCATCATGGCCACCGCCGTCGTCATGTTCCAGGCGTGGGCGGGCACCCCGGTGAGCTCCACTGCTACCCGGAAACGCATGGTGCGGCGCGTCGCCTGCAGCTGGCGGTTCCACGGCGAGAAGTGCAGCGCGAATCCTCGCCCGTCGATCACCCCCGCGTTGAAGACCTCGTCGCGGATGCGCCGACTGCCGAACACAAAAAGGAGGTCCGAGGGCCAGTGGCGATGGACCCTATAATTGTCCGCGACGAGAGGAAGCTGCGCGTCCAGCGCCACCGCGGCCTCCCTCGGTGTGATCTGCCTGCTGGCGCCGGAGACGAACGCCACCATCCCCCAGCGCAGCGCCTCTTCAGCCGCCACGATCTCAGCCGAGCGCGGCAAGAAAACGCGCTCGAGACGCGGAGGCGCCGGGGCCGAGCCTTCCGCCACCTTCTCCTTTCCACGGCCATCCAAGTCCGCGCGGCCCCGCTGCGGTGACCGCGGCGGAGATGGCGACCTCACCGCACGTCTCTCGCCGCTCCGGTGACGCGCCGGCGAGCCAACACGCCTGCTGGAGCTCGAACCGTTCTCCCCACGCGCACCTCCCTGCACCTCCACCGCGTGGCCACCGCGATCCATGGCCCGGCCCGTGGCCGAGACTCCCAGCACGCCATGCTCAGGGACGCGCCTCGCGCCGCCGGAGTCGCCAGCCCGCGTCCGCCTCGGAGAACGGCTCCGACGCCCCACGACAGGTTCACGACGCCAACCACGGTCAGCACGTTCCACGTCCTCCACGACATGCCCCAGCCTGGCGCGGTCCTCGCGCTCCACCCGGCGCCCCGCCACCGACGACGTCCTCACCGCAGTCGTCCGCTCCCCTGCCACGGACCGGTCGGCTCGCGCCGCCCCCAGTCCCCTCACGTTGCCCTCCACACGGTCGTCAACCGCCTCCCGGACGCGCTCCACCGCGGGCGCCGGCGCCGCAGCATTGCCCGACGGCGCCTCCAACCGCGGGGCGCGAGAGGACGCCGAGTCCGCCCGCGGCGAGGTCGGGCGCGCCGCTTCCACCATCCGCGTCCCAATCCGGTCGTGGACGGAGACCCCGATCCTAGGACCGATGCGCGAGTGCACGTCGGACGCCGGCAAGACAGGCCGGGGCTTTCCGCACTCCTTAGCGTGGTGGCCCTCCTTCCGGCACCGGAGACACACCGTGTCAAAAGTGCACTCGCGGGAGATGTGGCAGGTTCGCAGGCAATTGAAACAACCGCCCGCAAGATCCGGAGGCAGGTCGTCGCGGATGACGAGGGCCGGCAGGGTGTTGCGGTGCGGTGCGGCTGGGAGTGGTGGCGCTTCTTCTGCCCGCCGACATGTATCCACGGCCCTGGGCCAGCCTCCGTCCGCTCCGGCGACCGAGCAAGCGGGGGGAACTCCACCCGCGAGACCAGATTGGGCGGCGGAGACGGGGAGGGAGCCACGGCCCTCGAGGACACCGCCTCCGGCGAGGGGGGGCTGAGCGACGCCGGCGCGGGAGGAGACCCGCTACGGAGGACCTCGCAGTACGACCGAGGGGAGAGGTCGTCATCCTCGTCGTCGGTGAAGTCGGCCCAACGGCGGCGTTCCGCGGAGGAAGTCGCTGGGGAGGCCATGGCACTGGACCTGGGAAGGTGGCCGCCGGGGCCGGAGTAGCCTCCGGCGGGAGAGTGGGTGGACGCCACCGCCGGAGTGGCAGGCGGCGGGAGGAGGTGGAGGCTACCTAGCGGGCAATGGTTACCCATATAAGAAAATTCCTAGGATATTATGTGAAATTATCAACCTCTGTCTCACTTTCAGCCTTTAATTTCATCGAAGAAGTAGCTATCGGCATTAGCTAGATCGATGCCCACCTGAATTTCTCAAAGTCCACCACTTACCACGTTGATATCTATGTCATTTTCATGACTTCAAGTCCTATCTCTGTGAAATGCTGGGTTCATGCATGCGTCCCCCTTACTTCCACACTTAAGAACATCGTACATTTTTTTCTCTAGGTCCTTATCTGGGGAAGTGCTTTGCATCTTGGAAATTTGGCATAGAAAAAACCACATAATGTTGATACACCACTAGATCATTTTGAGTCGAGGACGACACGTACTAAAAAACCGTGACTATTTGACAAAACATGATGGAGCCATTGAAGTACTGGGCGGATACTTTGTATCTACTCAATTATCTTCTTTCTTTGTGTGGGAAATCTATTCAATTATCAATGGCTCTCCAATATGCTGGATCTTTTTTTTTTTTGCAAGACAAGACGCTGTATATCCATCCCTGTCCAACTGGCCCCTCACAAAGTCTAAATGACCAGTGCAAGTGTCAAACACATCTCCAAAAGGGAACTTTTGGGTGGTGGTATCTCTCTGTTCCCTGAATGCAGTTGTCTCTACCCAACTGCCAAGCTCAAAGGTTGGCCTTAGAAAATTGGCCAAGTAGTTGGTTTTTTTTTGGCAGTTTCAGATGGAAAACAGAAAGGTTGCTACAATTCAGTTATCCACATTGGTAAAGGTAGACTTTTCACGATGGCTACTCTGCATTTTCAGAGAAGCTGTTTAATACAATTGCGTGAGAGCTACATACGTTCCCACACTAGCTAGTATTTAACAGTTTAACATCAAATACCGTGTTATCTGTTCCTAACCACATTCTGCCTCTTGTCTTGATGGCTCTATTTCTTTGGCAGTTGAGCTTTCTTAATGAAACAAATTGCAATCCGTAAGTCTTCAAATGCTTTACAAACTAAGGAAGCGGAGAACTTTGCTTTCGAGTATGGAGCCACGAGATAAAGAAAATATCATGGAAACTAGTTGATCTCTAGACTACCAATTTAGACAAGACGCGTACTCAAAAAATAAAACTAGTATCTTGCTGGGTAAAATAATTATATTAGCATAATGACGGTGGAAAGCTATGCGATTAATTGGTCGGAACATACCAATTGGAGTATTGAAGCACCATCAACTTGCTGGCCTTGAGGCTGTACCAACAGCCAACCATGGTGGTCCTGATCATTCATCAACAGTGCTATCGAAAGAGATGCGCTAAATAAACCATGATTAGAACTGACGGGCACCTCGTTTCTTATTGCTAATTAACTTCCCTGTACCGGTTGGAAGCAGGCCTATCAATGAGATGATTTTTTTTCCAAAGAACCCAAATTATTCGACTTGCGTGGCGCCCTCGACCTCCAGTCTTGATGTCATGCAGTGGACATCAGCAAGCTACGGCAGTATATTCTTTGGATCTGTCCAAGATTAGACTGATTTTATTTATTCTGTGCCTTTTTTTATCAAAATTTTATTCTGTGCCTATATATGCTTTATTGCTAGTGTACTTTGTTTTCTCTCGAGGATGTCCTATAGGCATACATACCCTTTTTTTTTTTTTGACGTGTATGGACATACATTGTTAGTAACATTGGAAATGGTAGGAGACCTATATTAAGTTATTAACGTTACCAATACAGATCATAACGGTAGCATGCACTTCTTTCTCCTGTTTTGCTTCGAATTTCCTACGTGTTCAGGATTATAAAAAAAGATAAGTGCTAGCATTAGTGGAAACAGGGCCTTTTGTCCCGGGTCGTAAGGGCCAGTTGTCCCGGTTGTGCAACCGGGATGGGCTAGCCGGGACAAATGGCCCTCCCACGTTGGTCCCGGTTGTGCCAGGACCCGGGATGGTAAGGATGGCCCACGTGGCGAACCTGGGCCAGGGACGGCCAGAGAGTTCGTCCCGGTTCGTTTTAGGAACCGAGATGGATAACTTGTTTACAAAAAAATATTCCGCCCACTTTTTCCTGCCGCAGCAGGTTTTTTTTCCGTTTCGTTTTTTTTGGCTCCTGTCTCGCAATCCCCAACCGGTCTCCCCTTCCCCAACCGCGTCCAGGCCCACGTCTTTAATTAAGCCCACTGGCCCGCGTCTTTTATTATGTTCGGTCGACGTTTCACATGGGTCGAAAAGGGCCACTGGCCAGCGGCCTAGCGGCTGGCTCGCCCGGTCCCTTAAATTAAGACCACAGGGACGGTCAAAGGGCCCACTGCCGCCTCGTCTTCCCGCCCCGCCTCGTCTTCCCGCCCCCCTCCACTTCCCCACGTGCGCGTGCCCAGCTGCAACCGCCGCCACGCCTCGGCTCCCGCCCCGCATTCATGGCCGCCTGCAACCGCCGCCACGTTCAGGCCGCCGGTTGGCATGCCAGACTCCCCCGGGTCCTTTATAAAGGGCCCCCGCCGCCCGTACAGCCCATCCACCCCGGCCGCGCCCCAGTCAAAAAACCGTAGCCACCATGTCCCGCTGGTTCTCGAGCGGCAAGCGCCCCCGGAACGACCACGAGGCTGGGTCCTCGAGCGGCGCGCGCTCCGGCGTTCCACCGCCACCGGCGGAGGCCTTCGGCTTCGGCCCGGGAGGCATCCGCACTGGCGGCCAGCCGCGCGTCGCCGCTCCGCCTCCGGCGTCACGCGCGCCGCCCCGCGGCACGCCCAAGGGCAAGCGCTTCCGCCAGTACGTCCGGAAGGAGGAGGCGGAGTGGCATTGGGAGCGCCGCACGCCGGTGTTCTGGCCGGACGTCCACCTCCCGGAGGGCTGGCACCTCAACCCCCAGAGGATCCCGGTGCCGCCGGCCCCGTCCAGCAGAGAGGCCCTGGGCGAGGAGATCGACCGCCGGCGCCGTCTCCTGCCGGCCCGCCTCCTCAGGGACCGCGCGTACGCGCGGAGCTCCCCCTACTGGGCCACCTGGCTCCAGCAGGAGCACGAGCAGCACCGCCGCTCCTACATCCCCACAGCCGAGGAGGTGAGCACCGAGGACTACCCCGCGCCACCGCCGGGGAGGGAGCCGGAGCTTTGGCTCCTGGTGGACGACGGCGACGCCCACGTCGACGAGGACGACGACCAGGAGCTCCGGGACAACATGGAGGAGGCCTTAGAGGCCTCCCGCCGCTCCCTCGTCGAGGACAAGGTCAAGCGGTAGGAGGCGGTCCTGGCCGCCGCTGCCGCCGACGCCAACGCCATGCCGCCCCCGCCCCCTTCGGCGCCTGCCCCTTGGTGGCAGGTGATGAACGCCGAGCTGGAGGCGTCCGAGGACCAGCCGCCGCCGCAGCCGCTCCCCCCCGGCCTGGAGTACGGGATGAGTTGGGCCTGGACCGGCGGCGTATGGTCGCCGGAGGAGGAGGAGCTGCCCCCGCCACCGCCGCCGCCGCAGGAGGTGCTGCCCCCACCGCCGCCGCCGCAGGAGGTGCTGCGTCTCATCCACAAGGGGGAAAGCCTCCGGCAGCCACCCCCTACCAGTGCATCTCCTCCGACGAGGAGGAGTAGATCGGCGCCGGTGCGTCCCCCCTAGGCTAAGCTACCCACCCCCCCAAGAAACGGCCGGCCGCCTGTGGCCGCGCCGCCGCCCCCTATATGTAAGCACGGCCGGTCGCCTGTGGCCGCGCCGCCCCCATATGTAAGCACGGCCCCCGGGCCTTTTTAATATATATTTGTGTCGACAAAAACGCGTCCCTAGTCCAACCCCGCCGGCGGAACCAGCGCCGGCGGGATCTTTCTACTCGTTCCCGCCGCCGGCAGGGCTTTGCCAAGCCATGTCCGTTGTCCTGGGTGGTCGCTCGGCCTGGAGAGAGGGCCGAGATATTTATACAACCGGGCCTCTAGTCCCGGCCCGTGCCACCAACCGGGACTAGAGCCCCTTTGGTCCCGGTTGGTACCACGGGCCGGGACCAAAAACATATTTCGAATTTTGGGGGTGGCACCCTGCGCGCCCAAAAGTTTTTAGCGCCAAAATTTGAAAATTGTTAAGTTTGCACATTAACAACTTCTATATACTTTCGAATTTTACAAAAATTCCAACATGAAAAATACTAGAATTTGCATAACTAATTTAAATCCATTTTTCGTTTAACTAAATAATTTTTCTAACTATTGAAACTATTAATTATTTTACCATTTGTATATAATTTGAATATAAAAATGTTACAATTTTTGTTTTCTCTCGTGATCTTCCGAGTTAGTCCAGAGCATACAAGGCATCCCGGGTGATTTATATAAAGTTCGACAAAGCGAGTTGTACCTTATTGACACGGTGAATTTGAGATCTTTGTCTACAACAGAAAAACCATAGTTTTCCTTCGAAGGTTTACTCTGCGCATCCACACGTATTTTCCCTTTATCCCGACCACCGCTTGAAAACATAGTAACTTCCGTGTACGCGGCAAGCCTCAGCGGGAGCATCAGACTTAAAGCAGAGACGGGCGGTCGGGCGGGGGAGACCGCGCTGTTGCTGTCGCGCTTTCCTCTCCTCTGCTCGTCCGCCGTCGCCGTCGCGCTCCCCTCCGCCTTCAACATTTGGGATCTTCGTTGTTCAGTTAGACGTTTCTCCTCCAAAAATTTATCATATCTGTTAAAGAAGTACCGAAGCTCTATTTCTGTTTTAAGGATATCTGTCAGGATGGTATCCCTGCTATCACTTTGAAGTGTGCCTGCAATATCTGCGCAGAATATATGACACCCATAAGGCAACGCCCATTTTTCTCTATCCTCATACAATCTACTTAGCCACTCGTTATCCTTCAGATTGTACTTCGCCAAGACCTACTAAAATCATGAGCGAAAGTTTCCGAACAGTGCAATATATCCCTTAATACTTTCGTTGCATTTTGATATATATCCGAGCGGTGGACAGTCCCTGGCCAAGCAGAAGCAACTGCATCCCCTATCGATGTAAAGCAGTCAGTCAAAACAGTTTTCGGCTGTTTATGCTGGTTAACTCCAATGAATAACAATAGAGGCATGTCATAATCACTTGTTCTATACCGTGTGTCAACACATACTACATCTCCAAAGTAGTTATAATCCTGCAATATCTGTCAGGATGATATCCGTACTATCAGTTCGAAGTGTTCCTGCAATATCTGCCTACAGTTATCTCATACTCGGATATGGGTCATAGTTGTCAGCTTTTTACCGGTCAATACAAAATACTGATCAAACAGAACTATATGATCATGTATTCCACGCTTATTATTACACATCACCAACAGACGGAGGAGAGAGAAACAGAAAAGTGGGTGGGTGTGCCGCTGGTTGGAATAATAATGAAGTCAGGCTGGTCATAGTTGTCAAGCACTCAATGCTTGCCAGCTTTTGACCGATCAATACAAATTATTGGTCAAACTTGCACCTACTCCATTCATAATCACAGAATATGTATAAATATCATTTTGGCTAACAAAATCTCGTTCATACCGCGTTATAAGAACTATGATCATGTATTCCACGTTTATTATTACACATCACCAACAACATCCCTATCTAGTCTTCTGAATTTTCTTCGTGTCCCTTGCTTATGATCGCTTCGGCCGTAACCATGGAGCATCTTCATTATTTAACGGGATGGTGGGGTCAGCTTTCACTATGAAGGGTGGAATTTCAACAAACTTATTATAATCTTCTGACATGTCTGTCGTGTCCTCGATTCCCACGATGTTTCTTTTCCCTGAGAGAACTATGTGACGCTTCGGCTCATCGTATGATGAATTTGTTTCCTTATTTTTTCTTTTCTTCGGTCTGGAAGACATGTCCTTCACATAGAAGACCTGAGCCACATCATTGGCTAGGACGAATGGTTCGTCATTGTAACCAATATTGTTGAGATCCACTGTTGTCATTCCATAAAGCGGGTCTACCTTTACCCCTTCTCCATTCAGGTTGACCCATTTGCACTTGAACAAAGGGACCTTAAAAGAAGGTCCATAGTCAAGTTCCCATATCTCCTCTATGTAACCATAGTATGTGTCATTTTTTCCATTCTCGTTTGTTGTATCAAAGCGGACACCACTGTTTTGGTTGGTGCTCTTCTTATCTTGGGAGCTCGTGTAAAATGTATTCCCATTTATCTCGTACCCTTGAAAACTCCCAATAGTCGAAGATGGTGACCCTGCCAACATGTATAGCTGATCTTCAACAGTGGTGTCATTTATAAGACGTGTTTGCAACCAACTTCCGAAAGTCTCCATGTGTTCGCGTTTAATCCATGAGTCATCCTTCCCCGGGTTTGCAGACCGTACAATATTCTTGTGTTCCTCGAGATACGTAGCCATGAACATAGAATTTTTTAGAACTGTGTAGTGTGCTTTGGTCAAAGAATGCCCGTCCCTAGGTATCATTGTTTTCTTTCCCAGCGTTCCTTTTCCCCTCAGTCTCCCCTCATGCCGCGATTCAGGAACACCAATTGTCTTAAGGTCAGGAATAAAGTCAACACAGAACCCAATGACCTCCTCTGTTCCATAGCCCTTCGAGATGCTTCCTTCTGGCCTAGCACGGTTATGAACATATTTCTTCAAGACTCCCATGAACCTCTCAAAGGGGAACATATTGTGTAGAAATACCGGACCAAGAATATGAATCTCTTCACATAGGTGAACCAGGAGATGAGTCATAATGTTGAAGAAGGATGGTGGGAACACCAACTCAAAACTAACAAGACACTGGACCACATCCCTCTGTAATCTTGTCAGACTTTCTAGATCGATTACCTTCTGAGATATTGCGTTCATGAATGCACATAGCTTCACAATGGGTACTCGAACATTTTCCGGTAGAAGCCCCCTCAATGCAATCGGAAGCAACTGCGTCATAATCACGTGGCAGTCATGAGACTTCAGGTTTTGGAATTTTTTCTCTGCCATGTTTATTATCCCCTTTATATTCGACGAGAAGCCAGACGGAACCTTGATACTGTAAAGGACTTCAAAGAATATTTCCTTCTCTGCTTTAGTAAGAGCGTAGCTGCTTAAGTAATGGCGCCTATCTGTGTGCTTGTTGCTTGGGTCTTTCATACGTTGCTGGTCCTCCCATGCTTCTGGCGTATCTTTGGACTTCCCATACACGCCCAGGAAGCATAGAAGATTGACACAAAGATTCTTTGTCACGTGCATCACGTCGATCGAAGACCGGACCTCTAAAACTTTCCAATAGGGTAGCTCCCAAAATATAGATTTCTTCTTCCACATGGGTGCGCGCTTATCAGGGCCGTACGGAACTGGTTGGCTGCCAGCAGCCTTACCAAAGATTACTTCTAGGTCCTTGACCATATCGAATATATCATTACCACTACGCAGCTCAGGCTTCTTCCGGTTATCTGCCTCACCTCTGAAATGGTTCCCTCCTTTATTTCTTACGGGATGCTTGATCGGAAGAAATCTACGATGCCCCAGGTATACAACCTTTTTACATTTATCCAAAAAAACACTGTCAGTATTATCTAAACAGTGTGTGCATGCATTGTATCCCTTGTTTGTATGTCCGGAAATGTTACTAAGAGCAGGCCAATCATTGATGGTTACGAAAAGCAACGCCCGTAGGTCAAATGGCTTTTGTTCGTTCTCATCCCACACACGTACACCTGGTTTGCCCCACAATTGTAAGAGTTCTTCCACTAATGTCCTTAGATACACATCAATGTCGTTGCCAGGCTGCCTCGGGCCTTGGATGAGAACTGACATCATAATGAACTTGCGCTTCATGCACAACCAAGGAGGAAGGTTGTACATACATAGAGTTACAGGCCAAGTGCTATGACTGGAGCTCTGCTCCCCAAGAGGATTAAAGCCATCTGTACTTATACCAAACCATAAGTTTCTCGCCTCTCTTGCAAAGTCTGGGTAGTCTCTCTCGATCTTTCTCCACTGCGATCCATCGGCGGGGTGCCTTAACTTTCCGTCTTTCTTACGGTCTTCTTTGTGCCATCGCAACAACCTAGCATGCTCTTTGTTTCTAAACAGACGTTTCAGCCGTGGTATTATAGGAGCATACCACATCACCTTAGCAGGAACCCTCTTACGCGGGGGCTCGCCGTCAACATCACCAGGGTCATCTGCTCAGATCTTATACCGAAGTGCAGTGCATATCGGACATTCATCCAAATTCTCATACTTCTCACCGCGGAAGAGGATGCAGTCATTAATGCATGCATGTATCTTCTGCACATCTAATCCTAGAGGACAGAGAGCTTTCTTTGCTTCGTACGTACTCTCAGGCAATTCGTTATCCTTTGGAAGTTTTGGCTTCATTAGTTGAAGTAAACTCTCAAATGCCTTGTCAGTCACACCGTTCTGTGCCTTCCATTTCAGCAACTCCAGTGTGGTACCGAGCTTTGTGCTACCATCTTCGCAATTTGGGTACAACAATTTTTTGTGATCCTGTAACATGTTGTCCAGTTTCAACCTCTCCAATTTGTTTTCACAGTCTTCCCTTGCATCAGCAATAACTCGGCCAAGATCATCATCGGGGTCTTCTGATGCCTGTTCTTGATCACCTCCTTCTTCTCCATTCTCTTCCATTGCAGTATCGTCGTATTCAGGGAACAAAGGATCTTCTTCTTCATCATCGTCTTCCATCACAACCCCTCTTTCTCCATGCTTCGTCCAGCAATTATAGCTGGGCATGAAACCTCTCCGAAGTAGATGGCCGTGAATGATTCTTTCGGAAGAGTGCTCTCTGACGTTCCGGCAATCAACACATGGGCAACACATGAAGCCATTATCTTTGTTCGCCTGAGCTACAGCAAGAAATGCATTCAGGCCTGCCATATACTCGGAAGTGCGTCGGTCACCATACATCCATCGCTGTCGTGCATCCAGCTGCATCGTATAATTAAGTTTATCAAAATACATTACAATAACATATTAATACGACAAATACCACTTTTTTATGTATCAGTTACAGATGAAAAAGATAAGTTTGTTAACCTCGGTCGAAGATACCATTTTTAGTGAGCTTATGTGCGGTTCGGGAATTTCGTCGAACACCTCGTGTGCATAGTAAAATAAAACACACTAACACCACACTCTCTCACACCTCCAAGCAAAAAAAAAGATGGAAGGGGGGAGGGGCTGGGGCAGTATATATAGGGGAAGGGGGGCATTGGTCCCGGTTCGTGGACTGAACCGGGACAAATGTTCATGCGCGTGCCACGTGGCATGTGGCTAGGCATTGGTCCCGGTCCGTGGCACGAGCCGGGACCGATATGTCCCCCACGAACCGGGACCAATGCCCCCAGGCGATTCCTGTTAGCCCGGGCGCACGAACCGGGACCAAAGCATGGCATTTGTCCCGGATTCGGTTGCAACCGGGACAGCTGCCCCCTGGCCCCCTGGACGAGAGGGGTTGTTTCCACTAGTGTAGCCTAGTAGGTGTTGTTTCTACTAAACTTTCCATAAATTGATTGATTCGAAGACAAGATTGGAGTGCTCATGAAATGGTGTCTACCCTTGCTCACCTCCCTCCGCCCTCCATCGCCACCCTCCCCCTCGATCGCCGTCACCCCCCTCGCTCCCCCTTCTCCGCTCGACTCCTAGTCGTCATGCGCCCGAGGTCGGGGGCAAGCTGTCAACCGATGAGTTCGAGGTTGCGTCGTGCGCCTCCACCACCGCTTCCGGTGGTTTCTCGCCGCCGCGATCGTTCGAGGAATCTTTATGCGTTCCTCCTTCCCCTGCTTTCCAGCGACACGTGTTGATTGCGTCCCCCACCTGATTCCCCTCTCCGTCCAGGCCAAGATCTACGCCGTCGAGCTCTCGCGGCCATGCTAGTACAGTCATGGTTGGGGGCGGGGAGGGGGGGATCCGGGTGGATCTCCGATCGTCGTCGGTAGATTACGTTCCGCCATGCCCGGGTGATCTCATGGTGTTCCCCATGCTCGGCGCGGGCGGGACGGGCTCCAGTTCAAAGCCTGGTGGCCCTGGCGTTTGGTCGTGCATGTCCCCATTAGTCAGCGACTCTCGGGTTGACGAAGACGGGGTCAAGTAATTCTTCGGCCAACTATGGGTAATTCCGTCATTCCCCATCCAGCGGCGCTCTTCTAGTCGCTTCTTCTGCTGGATCGAGAAGGGGATCCCGACGAGGAGATCACCATCAACCATTGCTTCCCCGCCTCTAGATCTGCCCTCCTCCACCACTGTCCTCGTTTGTTCTGACATAATTCGCCACGGCAAGGGCCTCCATCCTTTGTGAAGGTGCTCTACAGCAAGATGTAGGCTGGGAATTCGTTTGTCGGCCGTGGGCGGGGGCGCGGTGGGGCGTCCCAGGCGCCTCCTCTTTAGGTGCCGCCGTCGAGCGGGCCTTCACCAGCTCCTGCAGCAGACGCGCCTGCTTCCACCCTCGTTTCTCCCCCAAGCCTCCTCAAGCCAAGGGTCATGCAGCTCAGAGGTAAAATTGCTATCCTCCGCAGCGTTACCAGAGCTATTCTCGCAAACCAAGCGGCGTTCAAGAAGGGGGTCAGGGGTCTAGGTCAGCTCAGGTGCCGGTGTCGTCCGGTGGTTCGTAGCAGCCTCAAGCTTCTACTGCTTCAGCTATATCTGGGTCTTCTCAGTCTGCGAGCTCTGAGGTTCCTATCCTCACGGAACAAATCATCGATCCCAGGTACATCAAACTCACTTGTTTCAATTGCGGAGACCCTGACCACTTCATTGGTAACTGCATCAAGCCCAAGCTTTGTTTCATTTGCAACCTACCTAGCCACCCTATCCACTCATGCCTATAATGGTACAAAGTTCATCCGAATGATGAGTATTTAGGTAGTGGTAATCTAGGGCTAGGTTTTTATCACATTGAAGTTCCAGCAGAAAATGAAACCAAGTGTCTTAACTTTGCAAATTGTGGTCTAATTTCTATGAGGAAAGGCGTGATTTATGTTTCAGATCTTGAGGCCAATCTCATTTCCATCTCCTACAAGGATAAGGCCTTGCCTTGGCAAATCAGGGAACGGGAGCCGTAATCGTTCCTTGTTTGTTTCCCTCCATGGAAGAAGGTGAAGGATCTAAGTGAGTTTCCATCTTTTGACTTGGAAAAGGAAGGAGTTACAGTCAAGATAACAGCCTGGGATGGAGACATCAAGCCTTATGGGTACTTGGATGAACTATGGGTCACTGTCAAAGGAATTCCTCCCAAGTGGTGTGCTGGGAAAACATTTGGCCAGGTTGCATCCATCATGGGTGTGCTGGCTGATGTGGACTGGGCAACCCTCTTCAAATCCTTCTATTCTAATGTTAAAATGCTAGTGGAAGTAAAGGACAGAACCAAGATTCCCCCTCAAAGGGTGGTGGAGATGAATCAAACATTTTACCCACTGTCTATATCCATTGATGGCCCTGCTTTGGAAGCTTCCAACTCCCCAGGTGATGGTCCTAATGGTAGCCTTCCAGTTGCTAGAACTTCTACTGATATGGAAACTGATCACTCCTCTAGGTCCGCTCTCCTCCCCTTGCAAACAGTGTTGGGCTTCCTTCAAGCAGTGAGCTACATAAACACAATGGTAAAAAGGTGATGGAGGATGATTGTATTAGCTGCCCTGAGATGTCTACTATGCCTCATTGCTCTACCCCAACTAGTTCCTTGCTTCTATCAAAAAAAAAAAAAACTGGTTCCTTGCCAAGTAAGTTGGATTATGGTAGTTTAGATGATGGTGTGTGGGACTGGGAGGGACCTAAGTCTAAACTAACTCATATTGATGTTGAAGTTGTTGAGGCTGAATGTATCTTACATGTGGGTTCCACTATCATCAACTTAGCTTACTGTAAGGACCTCCTGGATGCTGGGGATACAGATGAAGATAGCCCTGATGAAGAGGAGGCTTGCCCTAAGTCTCTTGATACTCACTCGGTGGATCAACTCAGTGGTTTGAAGAGGACCCTGGTGCCTTTCCTAGATGATGCTTCTGCTACTATCCCAAAACCCCCTCTGATGGCTGATGTTGGTAAACCCCAAGAGAAAGGTTGTGAAGAGTACAGCGGCAAGTTTTCCCTCAAAAAAGAAACCAAGGTTGAATCGACCAGTAGGAGAACAAGTAATCTTTGAAGGTTGATGCAGCTGAGGTGGCAGGGCGCACTACCGGTTTAGCAGCAACGTGGAACCTACACAACACAATCAAATCACTTTGCCTCGACGAAGCAGTGAGGTTGTCAATCTCACCGTTTTTGCTGAACACGAAGAGGTTAACCGTATCGTGTGGAAAACAATGTGAGAACAGTATGAAAGCAGTAGCAGCAGTGTGAAAACAGTGTAAGCAGGTGAAAGCAGTGGAAACAGTGTGTGTATTATCAGTATGAGAAAATGAACCAGTGTCCATAGTTCACTAGAGGTGTCTCTCCATAAAAGATAGCTAACGTGGGTGGTGAATAAATTACAGCTGGCCAATTGACAGATAAAAAACATGTATGACATAAAGATTACTATAAGATTCATGCGGGCAACAACAAAATAAATAGATCGTCATCCAACTGCATCTATGTCTAATAATCCAGCCTTCGAATATCATCTGAACAAACGTTGGGTATTAAGTTGCAAGCAACGAACAATAGCAGTAAGAAAAGTGTGTAATCTAAACGATGTAAGCTAAGTAAACATCGTTGTTTTCTCCCTAATGGCAACATCATATCCTCCGTCTGTCACATTTCTGTCACTCGAGCACAGATGCAAAGGAGGCATGAACTCACTATCGAGCATAAATACTCCCTCTTGGAGACACTAGCATCTACTTGGCCAGAGTATCTACTAACAAAGGAGATCATGCAAGATCATAAATAACATACACATGAAGATAACATGATAGATTGATAATCAACAGACATATCATTCAATAATCATCGGATCCCAGCAAACACAACATGTAGCATTACAAATAGATAATCTCGATCATGTGAGGCAACTCACGAGATATAAACATGAGGCATAAGGTGGATAGTACAACAATCTAGCTACTGCTATGGACCCTAGTCCAAGGATGAACTACTCACGCATCACTCCGGAGGCGGGTATGGTGGTGTAGACCCCTCCGGTGATGAATTCCCCTCCCGGCAGGGTGTCGGGGAGAGCTCCAAAACACTCCTGATCTCGGGTTGACGATGACGGCAGCCTCGGGTGTTTCTCAGGATGAAGTGGTATATTTTTAGGGTTGAAATATCAGGGGGAATAATTACGTGAAAGGGCGATGGTGGTGGATTCCCGAAGGGCCGATACCACCGCAGGCGCGGGCAGAGGGCACGCTGCCCTATGGTGCGGCCCCCATGTGGCCCCATCCGGGCCTCTTCGGGACTCCAGGGAACCTCCGGGAATTCTAAGACTTCCGGGCTTCGAATTTTCCAATTTCGAGAATATTTCCAGAACAATTTTGTGAAACTAAAAACATCAGAAAACAAGGAACTGGCTCTGTGGCATCTTGTCAATAAGTTAGTCCAGAAAATCGATAAAAATGACATAAAGTGTAAGGAGAACATGTAGCACATGGCATGAAAACAACATGGAACATCAGAAATTATAGATACGTGTATGACGTATCACCCTCCTCAAACCAAGAAGTCAAAATGGGGTCCTACTGTTGCTGCTAGAAGGAGTGATAGGAATCATGGTGCACAAAATATTATGGAGAAAGCTGAAAAGTATCAAATGAAGAAGAATCTGGAGATGCCTCCCACCTTTAAAGGTAACTCTTTTGCTTTGCTTGAATCTAATGTCCTTGACGACATGCTAGATAATGTTAACATAGTGTGAGGATCTTCCCAGAATGAGGAAAATGTAATTATTCAGCAGCTTGTTGATGTGAGATTGCTCTCAATCAAAAGTTTGCATTGGACACTCTTGCTGCAGACGTGTTCAATAGTCTTGTTCCCATCAAAGTGGGGGATGGCAAGAGGACACTTTTTTGGAAGGACAGATGGATTGGAGGTATGGCCATCCAGGATTTAGCCCCCCTTCTGCGAGCTGCGGTGATTGCTAGAAACACCAACAAGAGAACTGTGGAGGAAGCTCTAAGGGATAACCGTTGGACTTCGGATGTTAGGGGAGTGTGGTCCGACGCAATGCGCTCCCAAGGCGTAAGGCTGTGGCTAGCCATCCAGGAGTTGCCACGAGATGATACCAAAGAGGACGAGTTTGAGTGGCCGGCTGCGGCTTCTGCGAGATACTCTGCAAGTTCCACCTACAAGGCTTTGTTGCAGGGGCAAATACGTTTCCCCTTAGCAAGTGGAGTCTGGAAGTGCTGGGCGCCATTGAAGTGCAAAATGTTCCTCTGGCTTGCACTCCACTACAGGATTTGGACCTCGGATAGAAGAGCAAGGCACGGACTGCAGGACCATCCGGAGCCTTGCAAGCTGTGTCTGCAAGAGATTGAGACGACGGACCACATCCTGGTTCATTGTGTCTTCACCAAGCAGGTGTGGTGGAGATGCATGAGTCGTCTGAGCGTCCAGATTCCTATGCCATCTGCTTTTGACACGCTCGAAAACTGGTGGCTTACAGTCAGAGCGAGATTCAGAGACAAACGGAGGAAACAAGTCGATTCTCTCTTTATTTTGGTCACTTGGATGGTTTGGAAACAACGCAACGCCAGGGTTTACCATAACGTAAATCAGATTTGCCGCGAGGAGGTTTTAGCACAACTTGTTCTAGATGAGTTGAAGCGCTGGGCCCGGGCAGGAGCAGGAGTTGGAGCACTTCTTCGAGAGTAGTCGCTTAGGAGTGGGGTGGAGTGTTTACGACAGCTTCGTTTCTTGTAACGATAGCTGTCGGATTTCCTTGTACTATTTTCTCCTTCTATAAAAATCAGGTATGCAATTGCATACTCTCGAAAAAAAAGTTTGCATTGGAGAATCATGTGGTTTATCTTCATCCTCGTGTTTTTCTTAAAACTTCCTACGTATTTAGGGCATCTCCAGTCGCCACCCCCAGAGCCCCCCCCCCCCAGGCGGCCTTTTTAGCGCCGGAAGCGGCGAATAGCGCCGTTTCCTCACCAGTCGGCCCCCCAGAAGCCCAAATAGCGCCGTTTCGGCGCTATTTCGCGCCGCGGCACCCAGGCCAAACCCAGCCTGCTGAGTTCGGCCTGGGGGGGGGGGCGAAACTGCGCGGCAGCACGCGCGGGCCAGCTCTGTCAGTGACGCGCCGAATAAACGCGGGAACAGAAACCCCCGCCGTGACCTTCTTCTCGGCGCCCGCGCCGTCAAAGGCTGCCGGACTAAATGGCGTGGCGGCCGCCCAGTGCATGCGCCCCAGTCAAAGGCTGCCGGCATAATGGCGTGGCGGCCGGCCAGTGCATGCATGGCGGGGGCGGCAGCGGTGACACGCGCGGCGCAGGGACTGGCCCACCAGGCTATAAAAAGGGCGCTCGCCCCTCGCCGTTCTCCCATTCTCGCTTCCTCCTCCTCGCCGTTCTCCCATTCTCGCCTCCTCCTCCTCGCCACCCTCGCCGCACCTAGCAACGATGCCTCGCCTCTGGGATGCGTGGCCCGACAGCGACGAAGAGGAACAGCAGCCGGCGCAGGAGGTGGCGCCCGAGCAGCCGCCGACGCAGGGAGAGCTGGCGCCCGAGCAGCCGGCGCAGGCTGCCCGGTGCTGGAGGAGGGAGAGGAGGAGGTAGCCGGTGTGGCCGGAACAACACGCTGCCTACCACTCCTTCGAGACCGCGCGGAACGAGGGAGCGTTCCACCAGGTCCTCGGCGGCCTCGAGCAGGCGGCGGCCGAGGCTGCCGCCGTTCGGGCATCTCTGGAGACCCACCGGAGGGAAGAGGCGGAGCGCGAGGCGCACCGACAGCTGGCCGAAAATGCGGCGTCGGCCGAGCAGCAGGCCATCATCGCGCAGTACGAGGCCGACCGGCGGCAGGTGGTGCTGCAGAGCGAGCGGCGCAACCGCCAGCCCTCCGAGCAGGCGCAGCTGCACCGGCTGCGGGTGCAAGGCCGGGCGGAGCGGCGCTGGCTCGCCATGGCGGCGAAGGATGACGGCGAAGCTGGCCCCTCCAACCGGCTCGCCATGGTGGCGAAGGGTGACCGCGAGGAGGACGACGATGAAGACGACGACGCCTAGGATAGTCGCCGACGTAGATTTATTTTCGCACTGTTTAGTTTATTTCTCGATGTTTTAGTTCAAATTTGCGTCGAATCAAATAAAATGTGTCGGATTTTCATTCCTCTTTTTTTTGGGCCGAAACTTGGGCTCGGGGGGCGACTGGGAAGGCTGCCCCCCAGGTTCCAGATTAACGCCGTTTGGCGCCGCGGCGGCCCCAAAACGGCGGCGTTTTGAGACCTGGGGGCACAACGGCTGGAGATGCCCTTAGGATTACAAAAAAAAAGGTAGGTGCTAGCCTAGTAAGCATTGTTTGTACTGAACTTTCCATAAATAAATTGACGAAGGAGAATTGAACTGTTTCGAGTTCACCTTATAAAGATCCCGGCGTTTCCAACACGGCCGGCGACTAAGACAATACTTTTCCAAGGAACGGCCGGGGAAAGACCGGCTATGCTAAGCTGGGGTGGTGATGCCAATCTGCTCGGCGCTGATCGATTGTCAACTCCGTATTAAGAGATGCACGTACGAGAAGTACCACTCCAGGATAGCAAGTGGCCGGCACCACCGGGACAGCGACGGACGGGACAGGCTCAAACTATATACTCGCACACACTAAAACAAATATACCAGCACCATAAAAATAAATATATTTCACTAAATATAACAAAAATACCACTACCGCAAATATACGTTTAAATATATTACTACCATACAACTAACAAACAAACGTAAACATGCACTAACTAAGAGAGAAATCGCGTCGAAATCATACCTTCAAGCCGGACAATTTAAATCGTTGGTGTAGCAGCACGTCGATGTCGGGTCACCGCAGCAGCACCGCGGCAATGCAGCCCGCGGACAGCACCACGTACAGCAGCTCCACCACCATTGCTGCCATATCCACCACCACAACCACCACCTCCACCAAAACAACCACCACGAGCTAGCTCATCACGGGATCAAGTGCTCCCTAGCCTCCTATGTCCCTCTACAATTCAACTACGGTGGAAAATCTCCTTTCTACTGGTTCTATTTGCTGGAAAAAATCAAGCAACAAGCTGGTTCATACGAACAAGAAAGAAGGAAGAAAGAAAGAGAATGAGAGGGGGAAGAAGGAGGAGCTGCAGCGGCCATATGTATACAGGGGCCTGTCGGCCTGGCCGAATGCGACAGGCCCCTGTCGTCGTCTGCGAGCCCGACTGGCCGGCCCAGTCGGCTTCTGCGACCTCGACTGGCGGGCGCGCAGGACGACAACCGCGTCGACGTGGCCCGCCCAATAAACGCGCGCCGCGTGGCAGGGGGCAGCCCTGTCGTCCTGGCAGACAGCGACAAGAATCCAGTCGTGCTCGCCGAATGCGACAAGGGCGCTGTCGTGGTGGGCCAGCCCGACTCGGTAATATTTCTGAAATTTTACCAATTCGAGTATTATTTTTTTACTTTTAATAAAAAAGTGTATTATTTAAAAAAAATTAGCCAAGTTGTGTGTGGTCCTTCCTCCCTGAGTTCCTTCCCCCGGAGCAGGTGCAGGCCGCCTCTTCCAACCAAACCGCTTTTCTGAACTTGACTTCCCGGCCAGGTGAGAGTCTCTGGTTTCCGAGCTACGCTGGCGGCGGCGGGGGCGTGGTCGCCACTTGCCCCCAGAAAACCGAAACAAATCGACGATCGGCGAGCGAGAAGATCTGTAGTACGGCAAGGTGACAGGATACCGAACGTATAGCAAGTTGTGCATGTGAATGCTGGGCTTGTGCATGCATGCAGAGGTCGCTCCAACCGACCACGATGCGACCCTCGGCGATTGGCTGCACGATTGTCGCCGCCGCACGATGCAGTTCTGTCACCTGCGCGATCAAGCTTCAGAGTTCAGCACCAAAAAAAAAAAAACAGTGTGACAACCTTTTGGATTCGAGTCAACCCCACTTGTCACCGTAAAAAAAAAAGGGGGACTGCGCCTATGCGGCGACTATTTTTGAAACGCGAGCTAGAACTGCGAGTACACTCAGCCTCTTGGTGTACCAAACTCTGCCAAAACCGGCAAACAGGTGGCGGCTCGCGTCTCAGCTCGACACCAAAGAAGTACTCTAGAAATAGAAGAAACCAACACGGCTCAAACTCCATCTCTAACAGTACACAAGCGCAGTGAAAGATTGGCAGGGCTGAAGATGACCGTCGGCAAATAGTACTTTGATTTGAAAGAAGCATTCATATCAAACTCACGGCAACTATGCAACAGTAGCCTCAGAGCATCTCCACTTGCGCCCTCCAAATCTTTCCTTTAAAGCCCATTCCTGTCCGGACGAGCCCCGACACGTCTAGTCGCGCCTCCCACAGGCCTGCCGGTCCGGACACGCCCCAATTCCCGTCCGAAAATCCTAGCCCAACCTCGCCGCGTTGGGGTTCCCGAGAGGGCTCCGGAAGGGAAGAAAACGCCGCCATGTGGCCGTGGGCCTGGCGTGTCAGCGACTCGGGGGCAGTCAAAGCGGCGCGTCGTTCATCATCTTCTCCCGAGGCGTCGCAGAGGTGCAGCGAGCCGTCCCGTCGGCCAGTCGCGGAGCCCGTGCAGCGGCTGCGCCGTTTCCCAGCGCATGTAACTGGCGTAAATGCACCACCCTCTCGCCTGCTCGCCGCCGTATATAATGCCCCCTCATGCACCCTCCTCCACCCACAACGCCGCTCCCCGTCTTCTCCCTCTCCTTCCACTCCGCGCCGCCATGGACCCGCTCGCCAAGAGCGGTTTCTTCCGTCGCTCCCTCCTCAAGCACCAGGCGAGGGCCCTCTTCCAAGCCTGGTACCCGTGCCTCCCGATGTGCGCGTCGGGCATGGCTTCACCATCGGGCGCTCCGGCGTGCCCATCTCGGATGCGCCGCGGGTGAGCGACGCCACCTTGGGAGCGGAGGTGCTCGCCCATTACTATGACGTGCTGACGGACGAGTAGCGCACCGACCCAACATGGGAACCGACGAACACGTCTCGCTATGAGGCAGAGTTCAAGCGCCTCCACGATAGACGCTGGAACCACTTGGACGGCCTCGGGATGGAGCCGCCCGCCAGCGAGCACAACCAGATGGGGCGCAGCCGGGGTTCACCCTGGACTTCGTCCTAGCGCACATCGTCGTCGGCAACCAACTGCACAGCCGTCTGGGACCCGAGGCGCGCGTCGGTGACGCCCTCGTCGTCGCTCTCCCGGACCTCCTCCTCCTCCCCCGCGGGCAGCTCATCGTGTTGCTCTGCGCCTCCTCCCTTGCGCGTCCCGAAGACGGAGCAACACACCTCGACGCTGCCGCATCTCCGCGTCAAGCAGGAGCCGTGCTCCTCGACGCGTCGAGCTGGGGGCCTCCACATCGGCGACGACGCGCAGTCTGCCCAAGGCCGCTTTGCGCCAACGTCGGCGTTGAAGAAGGTGCGGACGGAGCCGCTCCCCTCCACCTTGCTCGAGAAGATGGCCGCCCTCCAACGATCCATGGCGACGGCGGATGACCCGGAGGGCCTTGCGACGGCCTTCAACGAGTCGTTCAACACGCCGCCGCCGTTGTCGGAGGCCGCCGTGCACGTGGTCTTTCCGTGACCACGCGGAGATGACCGGCGCCCCCATCATCGACGTGAACGCCCTGGCGGCCAATGAGGATGCAGCGGGGCCAAGCAACTGGTCGCACTCTCCAAGCGGCGGCAGCAACGACGGCAGTGACGGCAACTTCGACGTGTTCAACTAGTGAACACGACGAATTTAGTTATATTTTGATTTTTTTAGTTTAATTTTTGTTCAAATATTGTAATATTTTCTAAAATTTGAAGGAAATCAAAGTTTAAATTTGAATTGTGTTTGAAGTTTTTTTTGGGGGCTCTGTTTGGGGCTGCTAGTGGGGAGCTGCGCCCCCCCCCCCCCAACACCAGCTTCTGGTCCGGACAGCCACCAAAGGGCCGTCTCCGGCGCCCATCCGGACGCCTACTGGAGGGCGCGATTGGAGATGCTCTTACCCCCGAATCCCCCCAACCATCACCACTACGTGAATCGTGCGTTTTGCAAAGGACGAAAAGGTGTAGGTAAAGGGTTTGACGAGTGTGACACTCGGCAGCAATTTGGTCGGGAAACCCATCTATGACAAGTGTCAAAACTGGAATGTGTCGGCATAGTCTCCACGCAGAAAAGGTGATTATGTCAGTCCCGTGCCAAACAGATGACATGCTGGACCCCGAGCCCGATTCAACGTTGGCGGCGGCCCTGCACTTTTTAGTGCAAATCTTACAGCTCTTGGGTGGTGGGGCATCGACACCCGTGAGATCATTCTTGTGGCACGCCCACCCTCGCACACCGTTTCCGCACAGATTCTTGAAGGAGTTCTCCACCACATGATGTGTCATGGTTTCTTTCGGGCACCACGTCCCGATGGATTCCTCCACCAACGTGTGCTCCTGCAGATCGTGCCTTCGATCGTGCTCCTCAAAATAACTGACATCGACCGACGATGACAAATCCGACGTCTCTGCAAGAGGGATGGACTCTGACGATGATCCGGGGGACGTGGGAACGGTCGAAGAGGAGGCGTGCTCTCCGTGTCCCGACAACACGACGAAGTGATGTTGCGGGCCCGTGCTCGACCCTGTCGTTGTGGGTAGTGCTCCTTGATGTCTACGCACGCTTCTATTCTTGTAGAAAGTGTTGGGTCTCCAAGTGCAGAGGTTTGTAGAACAACAACAAGTTTCTCTTAAGTAGATCACCCAAGGTTTATCGAACCCAGTGAGGTAGAGATCCAAGATATCCCTCTCAAGCAACCCTGCAATTACAATACAAGAAGTCTCTTGTGTCCCCAACACACCTAATACAATTATAAGTTGTATATGTGCACTAGTTTGGCGAAGAGATAGTGAAATACAAGTAATATGGATTATTATAAGTGACAATAGAAATCTGAAATAAAAATGGCAGCAAGCAAACATGTCGCAGAACTGATTGTAAATGGTGTTTCAATGCTTAGAAACAAGGCCTAGGGATGATACTTTCACTAGTGGACACTCTCAACAATAGTAACCTAATTGAATGCATAAATATCATCTGTTTACTATGCTACCGAACCACTCTCCAGTAGGATAACAAACACCATTCATTGCGTAAGGCTATAAAAGCACTCCTTAGAGGTAGCATTCCCTATCTAGGTAACCCCCACGCTATCACCATGAGACCTAGATGGTTCCAGACAAACACCACAATTTCATAGGGTCATCCAACACAAATATATAAATCATTCACACAGTGCACACACTGTCACCTTTACATTGTGATAAAATTGTCTACGGATATCTCATAATAAAACTACTTGAGTAGCATGATAGATGAAGAGTAACATCTACTTATTCAACTAGATTACAACGCTCATGATCACATAAAGATCACACCATGGGAGAGAAAGGTGAAACACATAGCTACCGTTAGAGCCCTCGGACCCGGGGGAGAACTACTTCCTCCTCATCATGGGAGTCAGCAACGGCGGTGAAGATGGCAGTGGAGTCGATGGAGATGGCTCCGGAGGCACTTCCCCGTCCCAGCACAGCGCCGGAACAGAGATTTCTGTCCCCCTAAACTTGTCGGCGATGGCGGCGGAACTACAAACTTTTTGTGGATGGAGGCTGGATATTTTAGGGTTTATGCCTCGGGGGGAATAAATAGGCGAAGGGGCGATGTCGGTGGGCGCCCGAGGGGCTCACACCATGTGGTGGCGCGGCCAGGGGGCGCCACCAGGTGGTGTGGCCACCTCATGGCCCCCCTCCGGGTCTCCTTTGGACTCCGTTGATGTGCCGGGAATTCTAGGACTCTGGGATTCTATTTCGTCCAATTCCGAGAATATTTGCAGAATAACTTTTCTGAAACCAAAAACATCAGAAAACAAGAACTGGCTCTATGACATCTTGTCAATAGCTTAGTCCAGAAAACATCCGGAAAATGAAGGAAAACATGTGAAAACATAAAGGTATTGGATAGAAAACAAGAATGGAGCATAAAAACATAAAGAATGGAACACGGTTTGAGACGTATCAAGCATCCCTAAGCTTAACTCCTGCTCGTCCTCGAGTAGGTAAGTGATCACAAAATAATTTTTGAGGTGACATGCTACCAACATAAACTTGATCATCTAAATTGTAAAAGCATACGTAAGCTGAGATCGTAGTACTTTAAACACAAGCATTATAGATATAATTGTAACAATGAAACTTAGAAATCACTTTGGATCATGAAAAGTAACACAAATAAAAGAACATGAAAAATAATGAACTTGAAAGTTATACGTTTGTTTCGAGCATAAAGAAAACATAGCAAAGTGATATTTCACTTGTGCTTAATAGTGGGGCAACACATAAATGCCAAGGCACCTTCAAAGTTCAAGTGGATGACTAGAAACAAATAATTTGAGAGCAAGTAATAACATATCATGAATCAATCAATAATAATCTTTGGGACCGATGCACATTATATTCAGAATGAAAACTACGATCTCTTAATTATGCATAAAGTTAGAAGATGGAGACTCAACATAAAAATAAAAGAAAGGCCCTTCGTAGAGGGAAGCAGGGATTAGCTCATGTGCTACAGCTTTTTATTTTATAAACAGAGGTATTGAAAACAATTTTTAGAGAGGTGTATGCTTATGTCAACGAATGGTAATGAAAAGCTTATCATAACTCATGACAAGAAATGTTTTTAGACTTTTGAGAGCAGTTTTCGTTGTTTATTTAGTTTGGCACTTCCCCCCACCACGCGTTTCACAAACCAGGGCACCATATCCACGGGTGCCCACCAACTTTCATCAAGCCATGGGGAAGTGCCTTTTTGGTTATATTAATTGGCACCAGCTCTCTACAAATTTAAATGAGCACAAATTCCATACTCACCGGGTGAAAGAGGGAGAATACCTTTGCTTGACATGAACCGCAATAAACTCTAAACCACTTCCACATGAGTTAAAACAAGAGCACAAAACAGGTATAATTTTGAAGGTTTTAAAGGTAGCAGATGAGAAATTTACTTCTAGTGGCAGTTAAATACCACATGTAGGTAGGTATGGTGGACACATTTGGCATACTTTGGTTTTTGGGAGTTGGATGCACGAGTAGAGCTCATACTCAGTACAGGTGGAGGCTAGCAAAGACCGGGAGCAACAAATTAAGAGAGTAATACTGGCCATAATCATGCATAGAGACAAAAACATTATTAATCAAATCATAAATAGTATTACAAGTAAAAAACTAAATGGTCATAGAGGCTATAGGTGACTGGTTTGTAGTCATAACATGGTGTAAGCATGGGCGAAGTCAACCAAATAAAGCATTCGAATGCCAATACCACAATATTATGCTTCAATGTGATAAAAACAACTCAAGATTCTTTCAATGGAACATTAAACACTCTCAGTTATTTGAGACATGTCATGCTACAATAATAACTACTAAGCATAGAATTAAAATAACATCCAACATGACATGATAAATTCTAAGCCACAGTCTAAACAAGCTTTCCATTGCACCACTATAAGCATGAAATATTATACTCTTCTCCAACACCAATCATTTTTCAAAAAAAAAAACCATCCAAAAAATACATAAATGAAACAAGAGAGTACAACTACTACTCTACTAGAACTAACAACTCTGAATAAGAGATGCATGAAAAACATGAGCTAAAAAGGATTTGCAGCAGCTAGAAGAAAATTGAAGAATACGAGTATTCTTATGAAAAAGCGGAGTGTGTATCTCTCCCACACAAGAATGCTGGGTTCCAACTAAGTTTATTGCAGCAAGGAAAACAAAAGAAAAGAAAACAAACAGACGCTCCAAGTAAAGTGCATATGATGTGACCGAATAAAAATATAGTTTCACTAGAAGTGACCTGATATGTTGCTGATGAAGAAGGGGATGCCTTGGGCATCCCCAAGGCATCCCCAGGCTTAGATGCTCGAGTCTTCTTAGAATTTGCTGGAATGAACCACAGGGGCATCCCCAAGCTTAGGCTTTTCACTCTTCTTGATCACATTATATCACCCTCTTCTCTTGACCCTTGAAAACTTCCTTCAGACCAAACTCAAAGTAATTCTCATTAGAGGGTTAGTGCACAATTAAAAAACTCATATGTTCTCCTTGGACACAAGCATTATTAATACTTTTTAAACATTAGATACAACCACTTATGTTTTGTGGAGCAAAGAAATCCACTCAACACAGTAAAAGAGAGAATGCAAGTAACAAAAGCAGAACCTGTCAAAACCAGAATAGTCTGTAAAGATGAATTTTTTCGAGGCACTTAGGTTGCTCAAATCGAAAACCCAAAACTAGAAAAAGTTTCTAAAATACCTGAGGATTAAGGACAATTTTTTTTAGGTCATTTTGATCTTTCTGTGATTTTATACGAATTTAACAGTGGACATCACACATCTGTTTCCTGCGCAGAAATCCAAATCTAACTCCAACTTTCACTAGAGACTTTACTTGGTACAACAAAGTCGAGAAAATAAAGATACAAATGAGTTTCTAAAGAAGTAAACAACACCTTCACTCAAAGAAAACAGAAGAAAACATTGCAAAAATAAAAACATGGGTTATCTCCCAACAAGTGCTTTTCTTTAAAGCCTTTTAGAGAATTTGAGAGCATGCTCACATAAGAAATATGAATTGAAGGAAAAGAGAGCATCAAGAAGCAAACATAAAACAAATTTAATTCTAACCCACTTCCTATGAAAAATAATCGTGTAGAAGAACAAGTCAATAAATCACAAAGTGGCTAGCATAGGAAGAAAAAATAACAGCAAATTCAAAACTTTCAACATAAACAGGGGAACCTTGATATTGTTGAGATGCATAAGACTATGTTTCCCTCTCTCATAATAAATTTCAGTAGCATCATGAATAAAAGTAACAATATAACTATCACATAAAACATTCTTATCACGAGCCACATGCATAAAAGAATTAATACTCTCCACATAAGCATAGTCGTTCTTATTAATAGTAGTGGGAACAAATTCAACAAAATAGCTATCATTATTATTCTCATCACCATAAACATCAAATATAGGAGGCATATTGTAATCATAATTAACTTTCTCCTCAATAGTAGGTGGACTGAAAATATCATAATCATCATAAAGAACTACAACATGATAGACAAGTTGTATATTAGGGAGATGATTTTGGGTAATCCCTCCATAACTATGACAAGTTTCATAAGGATAATTGTAATTATGGCCTATGTTATAGTATTTTTCATAGTTATCAAAACTGGAGGCATAATATCATCATTAGAAAAAGGATTTTCAAACACACCATCCACACGCTCAGAGCTTTCTATATCATCATTGGAAGGAACATGGATAGTACTAATAGTACAACAATTATTATCATCATTTTCGAAATTGGTACCAAAGAGATTTTGAATATCAAAAGTAGTGTGTTTCTCCCAATCGTGATCACTTTCATAAGTAATAGGCATATGAACATCATCGAGTTCAGACTCATCAGCAACAACTATAATGGGAGCAACATGCTTAAGGGGAGATACCGTTACCTCTCTCCTTTTACTCCTCTTCTTCTTCTTCTTCCTCTTCTACCCCTCTTTAGGAGGGAGAGGTTTGAAAGGAAGCTTCTCCACATACCCTGGTTTATTATAAAAAACAATAGATTTTTTTGGAGGATTCCTCCTCTTCATTAATAAGAGAAAAACACATATTACTCCTATCATATTTTGGTAAAGTCTCATCTTTTATAATATTTTGTGTGTAAGTATTTGTGTGGCAATTATTAACACAATAAAGATGACAACCATGCATGACACTATTCATATCAAAAGCACTCATATCTACCAAAGAAGTTTTTCTTGATAACTCTTCACACCCCAAAAATAATATAGGTTCATCATGCTGATTAGGAGTGATCATGTCATCACAATACAAACATGTAGTACTTATTGGATTCGAAAGACTATTATTACGGCCTGAGCATTGAAAATTGAAATGACCCACTTCATAGCAAAGTTCACAAATAAAAGGATAAAGGGCACAAACTATTTCACCAGGATCATTTAGAGCCCTATCCCATGTTCTAGTTTATTCATTCTTGTGATGGATACAATATTCTTCTTCGATTTGATTATTTTCACAAGGTCTCAGTGCTCCACAAAAATTAATATGCTTATAAGAAATAGTACTTTCATAGGTTTGAGCTTGTTCATTGCAATCATTAATAACAATTTCATTTTTCATGCAAGTTGTAACATCCCAAGTATGAAAATACCCCTAGAATGTTTGATTCTTTGTGTTATTTCAAGCAATGCATCATGTCATCATGTTACTTATTGTCTGCATTTGTTTTCTGTCTGTTTTATCCTGCTTTCACAACTCAAACTTAAACCTTATTCAAACATGGTTTCATACTTGCTCTGTTACAACTATTGGAACCAAAATAACAAATAAAAACAACCCTTTTATTCCTTGTTTTTCACTTCTCAAATTGTTGCTTTAATCAAACCAATTATCAAATCAATTAATTAAATCATTAACTACTAAATCATTTTCCATTTCAAACCAAGTTTGAAATCAGCACTCTTTTGAAAACATAACAATTCACCACATGTTTTTATTCTTAAAATCATATTTTTAACCCTAGGGGAAACCCTATTGAAATTGCTTGTTTTCCTAATATTAATGAATATTGCAAATTTCAATCAATTTGGTTTGTTTTCCAAACAGCACCCAAGTTGGGTCATAACCACTTTATAAACATTATCAATTCAACCAACTAATTTTAATTTTAAATTCATAGGGGCTACCCTATAAACATGCTTCTTTTCCTTAATGGTTCATTAATATGAAAATCTCCCAAATTGGCTTCAAATACAAACATATTTCTAAATCTCAAATAATTGGAATCCAAGCATGCAATGTGGTTCCTAATTACCGAAAAGGCTTAACTAAGTTTTTCTCAAATTTTTCTATAGCCAAAACCCTAACCTTTTCTTCCAAAAGCAAAGCTACAAAAAAAAAATTAAAAATAAAACAAACAGCAAAAGAGAGAAGGAGAAGGGCCCAACTTTCCCCCAAGCCCAACTCCCCACCAGCCCAATACCCTTTTCCCTGTGTCTTCTTCCTCGTGGCTGAGGTCACCACAGTACGAACACCCAAATCACCACACGATCTTCCTCCTCCTCCTCAGATGCTTGCCGTACTGGTTTCCCCCTCCCCTATATCTCCCTCGAGGCCCTTCCCGAGCCAAACCCTAGCGCCCTCTCCTACCCATCGCCGCCGGCCTCTCTATTCCTCCCTCATCTCTCTGAAAAACACTCCCCTTCTGAACCTGCACCTGAACACCACCATCAGACCGCACCCCCCACCTCGTTCCTCACCGCGTCGATGCCCTGGCCGTCTCGAGGAGCTTCCGAGAAGGAAAATGGAGCCGTGGTGCCAGCCCGCATCCCCTCGTCCTCTCGCCGCGTGCTGGGACGCACCACGGCGCCCGCGCCGTGCCGGGGAACTTCCGCCGCTCCCTGCCTCGTCTCTGTACGTCGACAGCAACCAGCGCAAGGTGAGCAGGCCGCCTCCTTTCCCTTCCCTTCTCTCTGTGCCTCGCACGCGCCCACACTCCCTAGGCCGAGCACCGCACCCCACCGCCCGCAAGCACACCCCACGGCGCCTCCCTGGTTCCCCTCCGGCGAGCAGCCATCGACCCCTTCCGCTCGATCAAGTCCAGTACCCGTTCGTGGTTCAGTTATCTTCAGGAAAACATAGCGCAACAACACCTCATACCCCCCCGAGGCCCCTACCTGTTACAACCGAAAGCAGTAGCCCAGCTGGTTGGTTCCCCTGCGCCCAACCCAAGGTCCAGGGATCGAATCCCCCTCCCCACAATAAAACCCAATCTTTTTTTTCCTTTTATTTTGGTACTGCACAAATCTCAGAAATCACACCTAGGCCCTTGCACATTAATTCTAGTCCCTGGAAATTTATTTCTAAGTCCTTGGTTCATTAAAAAATGGCAGATTTGCACTATTTCTTGTAAATGGCATAATAAATTCATTTTAATTCCAAATCCAACATTTTTGATATGTTTTCAATACCAAATTAAATGCTTTATCCAAATATAAAATTTGTTTACTGTTTTGAATATTTTAAATTTGTGCAATGTTTGAAAACTTGTCAAATTCACTTAAAATTGCAAAATTCATAACTTGTTCATAAAAATTCCAAATTTCACAAACCAAATATGTTTTCCAATCAACTTTTCATGTACTTTCCAAATATAAATTTTGTTTGCTGTTTTGAATAATTTAAATTGCTGAAAACAACTGTTTCTTGTTTATTGCATTTAAAATTGCCAAAATAATAACTTGCTCATTTTAAATCCAATTTCCACAAATGAAATATGTTTTCCATGCAAAATTAAACCCTCTTTCCAAATATAAAATTTGTTTCATGTTTTGAATAATTAAAATTGCCTAAACCATTTAATTCTTGTTTAATGCAATTAAAAATTGTTTATTATTGTTTAATTCATAATTAATTAATCCAAAGTCCAATTTTAAAATGTGAAACATGTAAACCAACTAAAATTTGATAACCTTTTCAAATATCAACTTTGTTATTTGTTTTGAACACTTTAACTTGTTGAAAACAACAATTACTTGTGTGACATCAATAAGGAACCAAAATTCCTAACATAACAAATAAAAATCCCACACTTGTTTTACTCCTTTTCCAATTGCATCTAACTTGTTTACTTCTTGTCATCATCATGCATGCATCATGTTTAACCACTTACACTTGTTAATCAAATGTAGATCATTGCTTCCACCTTAACCACTTGCATCCATATGCAATTCACATTGCATATGGGTCCAATTAAATTGTGTTATATTGTCAAGCAGTTTATTCTGATGCATCTATTAACATGACATGCATCATCCCATGTTTGTGCACCTATGCCATGATATTGATTGTTTATCTTTCTGCAATGTCTGTTTGCTTCTTCCCGGATATACGACGACGTTGAGACCGACGATACTTACGACATCCCTTCTAAGGATTTAGCTCAGTACCAGGCTACTGGGTTTTGCAGGCAAGTTATCACTCACATGAACCACTGTGTTCCTTTCAACATTGGTTACCGATACTTTCCGTTGTTCTTTTCTGCTAGCCTTAGTAGTAGTTGTTTCTGTTACGAACCTATCACATGATACCCTGAACCATGATATTGCCTCACCTCCATACCTATAACCATTGTTTGAGCCCGTGTCTTACTAGCATGCTTAGGTTGTTTTGTTCGAGTCTGTTACCCGTTACTTTCTGTTACTATTTCATTATGTTCTGGGGGCTCGATGTTAATCAATCAATCATGCTAATGATATTGTTAAATAATAATTTGATGATAAGGCACCGGCAGGAGGCCCATGAGAGGTTTTGAAGCCTGCTAGTGTCGACCCTAATAGGAAAAGGGTCTTGTCTACTGATCCATGATGAGCGCACTACCCGCATTTGGGAAGCGAGTATGGGCGCCCCCCTCAACTTGACCTGATTCGCATCTCGTCCAAATCGCCTCATTTAGTTCGTGTTTTCCATTTGCCGCATCATGTTTTTGCGAGCCCAGGCCAGGGTGGAACTTTCGTAGTCGGCATATAGGGGGACACGTTCTTAGAGTGCTATGAGGGTCCATTTTCTTCTGGGCTCGATTAGCCGTGCGCCCAAGGTGCTTTGGGCTTGATGCGAGGAATGGTTGGTTGTGTTGAGTACCCCGCTTGGTGGAAGGGCCTTTCCATCTGGCGGGTTATTCATGAGTGTACGGCCAAATTGGTGCAACCCTGCAGGGATAATCTTCTCGAGAAGCCGTGTTTTCCGCGGTTATGGATTACTTGGTGAAAGTACTGGCTAACAAGTACTCAGGACAACTTAAACATAATGATCAAACATGTTACACCCCATGATTAATAACTTGACTAGTAATAGGCTTATTGACACAATAATTTGAACCATCATTATTACAACTGTGTGAGTTATCCTCGGATTGCTTCTTCGGATAAGGGGCGATATCCAGGATGGGTTTGTTTGAAGTTATCTTCAGTTGGTTACAATCCTCGATCTTATCTCCTTTCTGATAGCCGGCAGTTGTAGTATGTTTCTATAGTTGTTTAGAGCAGCCAGTTGCAGCATCTTTCATATCCCCTTCTTTCCGTTGAACCCAAAGCATCTGTGCTTGGTGTTGACGGGTTACACTTTGGTGAACTGTGAGTCTTGCTTGCCAGTACGTTTATGTACTGACCCCTTTGGGGCTGTGGTTTACGCAGACGACGTTTCCGAGGATCTACATGGTGGCTACTACGTGGAGTATGACGAGACTGCTGACGAGTAGATAGCGGACCCGGGCAGGATCCGAGACTTCGTGGATGGGCTCCGTCTGTTTGTTTCCGGCCTCTTAGGCCTATTTGGTTCTTGTCTGTACTCAGACATGTTGAATGCTTCCGCTGTATTGTAATGATGTATTGTTGGGGCATGTGCCCTCTGAATGATTGTATTTGCTATCTCTGCTCTAATGAGAGCCATTTGCAACTTATTTCAATCTTTTGTGTCGTAGAGATCTGTTGTGATATCAATTGTTAAACGCCGTTGACGTACCATGTGTGTATGGTTTGAAGTACGTCGACGGAAGTGCCTTTGATCTCTAGTGGATAGTTTACATCGACGATGGAATAGCAGGGCTTGTGTTGTCGCGCATAAGCGCAGGCCTACCAGGAAGCTGGGACGTGGGAGCATTTATGCCCCATAATCCAAGCATCTGCTATCCAGTTCGTACGGTGAGTATCCCCTAGAAATCAGGGTGCGACAAATGGTATCAGAGCCTGTCTGCCTGTAGGATCCCTTTTTACTGGTCGCAGTTGAGTCTAGAAACTATTTTGTAGCTATATAGGAAAAATGAAACGTGAGAGTAGGAATTCTGTTCTTTTTCTTCTTTCCCCCACCCTCCCTCCCTTTTCTGGTAAGGAAGTGCAACGTTGATTTCTCCCTTCTCATCTAAACTTTCAAGTTAGGATTTCACGAATTCTGGTTTCTCTGGGATAGTTATATCTACTAGTCCATAGGAATGGAGGTGGTTGTGACATGAATTATCATGTTGCCTACTCATGATTGAGAACGGAGGCGTGTAAGCCCCGGAAGCAGATCCTCTATTCCTTAAGCAGTAGATATTGATCCTTTAGAAGCCCGGATGGGTTTTCCATAGTACCTCAGGAGTTTTGTTCTCGTTTTCCCCGATGTTGATATCCTGTTCTTCTCAACATCCTTTTCGTCCGTTGAAATCTTGTTGTTGTTTTCCATTCCAATTTTTCTACCGGCGTCTAATCAGAACTTCCTCGTAAACTCTTGTCCAACTAAAGTGTTATTTCATACCGGAGCATCACATTCCTTTGTGTCAACAATCTTTTCCACAACATACAACCCAATTCTGATTCCACTAAGCAATCAAATCTCTGTTCACTTTCCGGAATCTCAAATGTTGACTTCCAAGTTCAGTCATACAAATCAAATTCTAATGGAAGGCCACATATTCATAGTTACTCTCATGTTGATGATTCTGACATTGATATTATTCTTGGTGTTCCATTGATGTCAATAACTCTGTTCCACCATTCTAGCCAGATAATCTATTCTACAAATGAATCAAGTTCCATTCAGCTATACACCCTCCATACAAAACCTCTCCCTTTTACTAAAAAATGTTCCGGTGGTTTGCGAATTCCCTGACGTCTATCCAAGGTGCACGATGTGTTTCACGTATCACAGCTCAAGAAGATCTTCCCAAGAAGTTTCCGGACCTTCTCTTTTCTCAGTAGGAATCTCGGGGCGCGATTCCTTCAAGGGGGGGCGTTTTGTAACATCCCAAGTATGAAAATACCCCTAGAATGTTTGATTCTTTGTGTTATTTCAAGCAATGCATCATGTCATCATGTTACTTATTGTCTGCATTTGTTTTCTGTCTGTTTTATCCTGTTTTCACAACTCAAACTTAAACCTTATTCAAACATGGTTTCATACTTGCTCTGTTACAACTATTGGAACCAAAATAACAAATAAAAACAACCCTTTTATTCCTTGTTTTTCACTTCTCAAATTGTTGCTTTAATCAAACCAATTATCAAATCAATTAATTAAATCATTAACTACTAAATCATTTTCCATTTCAAACCAAGTTTGAAATCAGCACTCTTTTGAAAACATAACAATTCACCACATGTTTTTATTCTTAAAATCATATTTTTAACCCTAGGGGAAACCCTATTGAAATTGCTTGTTTTCCTAATATTAATGAATATTGCAAATTTCAATCAATTTGGTTTGTTTTCCAAACAGCACCCAAGTTGGGTCATAACCACTTTATAAACATTATCAATTCAACCAACTAATTTTAATTTTAAATTCATAGGGGCTACCCTATAAACATGCTTCTTTTCCTTAATGGTTCATTAATATGAAAATCTCCCAAATTGGCTTCAAATACAAACATATTTCTAAATCTCAAATAATTGGAATCCAAGCATGCAATGTGGTTCCTAATTACCGAAAAGGCTTAACTAAGTTTTTCTCAAATTTTTCTATAGCCAAAACCCTAACCTTTTCTTCCAAAAGCAAAGCTACAAAAAAAAAATTAAAAATAAAACAAACAGCAAAAGAGAGAAGGAGAAGGGCCCAACTTTCCCCCAAGCCCAACTCCCCACCAGCCCAATACCCTTTTCCCTGTGTCTTCTTCCTCGTGGCTGAGGTCACCACAGTACGAACACCCAAATCACCACACGATCTTCCTCCTCCTCCTCAGATGCTTGCCGTACTGGTTTCCCCCTCCCCTATATCTCCCTCGAGGCCCTTCCCGAGCCAAACCCTAGCGCCCTCTCCTACCCATCGCCGCCGGCCTCTCTATTCCTCCCTCATCTCTCTGAAAAACACTCCCCTTCTGAACCTGCACCTGAACACCACCATCAGACCGCACCCCCCACCTCGTTCCTCACCGCGTCGATGCCCTGGCCGTCTCGAGGAGCTTCCGAGAAGGAAAATGGAGCCGTGGTGCCAGCCCGCATCCCCTCGTCCTCTCGCCGCGTGCTGGGACGCACCACGGCGCCCGCGCCGTGCCGGGGAACTTCCGCCGCTCCCTGCCTCGTCTCTGTACGTCGACAGCAACCAGCGCAAGGTGAGCAGGCCGCCTCCTTTCCCTTCCCTTCTCTCTGTGCCTCGCACGCGCCCACACTCCCTAGGCCGAGCACCGCACCCCACCGCCCGCAAGCACACCCCACGGCGCCTCCCTGGTTCCCCTCCGGCGAGCAGCCATCGACCCCTTCCGCTCGATCAAGTCCAGTACCCGTTCGTGGTTCAGTTATCTTCAGGAAAACATAGCGCAACAACACCTCATACCCCCCCGAGGCCCCTACCTGTTACAACCGAAAGCAGTAGCCCAGCTGGTTGGTTCCCCTGCGCCCAACCCAAGGTCCAGGGATCGAATCCCCCTCCCCACAATAAAACCCAATCTTTTTTTTCCTTTTATTTTGGTACTGCACAAATCTCAGAAATCACACCTAGGCCCTTGCACATTAATTCTAGTCCCTGGAAATTTATTTCTAAGTCCTTGGTTCATTAAAAAATGGCAGATTTGCACTATTTCTTGTAAATGGCATAATAAATTCATTTTAATTCCAAATCCAACATTTTTGATATGTTTTCAATACCAAATTAAATGCTTTATCCAAATATAAAATTTGTTTACTGTTTTGAATATTTTAAATTTGTGCAATGTTTGAAAACTTGTCAAATTCACTTAAAATTGCAAAATTCATAACTTGTTCATAAAAATTCCAAATTTCACAAACCAAATATGTTTTCCAATCAACTTTTCATGTACTTTCCAAATATAAATTTTGTTTGCTGTTTTGAATAATTTAAATTGCTGAAAACAACTGTTTCTTGTTTATTGCATTTAAAATTGCCAAAATAATAACTTGCTCATTTTAAATCCAATTTCCACAAATGAAATATGTTTTCCATGCAAAATTAAACCCTCTTTCCAAATATAAAATTTGTTTCATGTTTTGAATAATTAAAATTGCCTAAACCATTTAATTCTTGTTTAATGCAATTAAAAATTGTTTATTATTGTTTAATTCATAATTAATTAATCCAAAGTCCAATTTTAAAATGTGAAACATGTAAACCAACTAAAATTTGATAACCTTTTCAAATATCAACTTTGTTATTTGTTTTGAACACTTTAACTTGTTGAAAACAACAATTACTTGTGTGACATCAATAAGGAACCAAAATTCCTAACATAACAAATAAAAATCCCACACTTGTTTTACTCCTTTTCCAATTGCATCTAACTTGTTTACTTCTTGTCATCATCATGCATGCATCATGTTTAACCACTTACACTTGTTAATCAAATGTAGATCATTGCTTCCACCTTAACCACTTGCATCCATATGCAATTCACATTGCATATGGGTCCAATTAAATTGTGTTATATTGTCAAGCAGTTTATTCTGATGCATCTATTAACATGACATGCATCATCCCATGTTTGTGCACCTATGCCATGATATTGATTGTTTATCTTTCTGCAATGTCTGTTTGCTTCTTCCCGGATATACGACGACGTTGAGACCGACGATACTTACGACATCCCTTCTAAGGATTTAGCTCAGTACCAGGCTACTGGGTTTTGCAGGCAAGTTATCACTCACATGAACCACTGTGTTCCTTTCAACATTGGTTACCGATACTTTCCGTTGTTCTTTTCTGCTAGCCTTAGTAGTAGTTGTTTCTGTTACGAACCTATCACATGATACCCTGAACCATGATATTGCCTCACCTCCATACCTATAACCATTGTTTGAGCCCGTGTCTTACTAGCATGCTTAGGTTGTTTTGTTCGAGTCTGTTACCCGTTACTTTCTGTTACTATTTCATTATGTTCTGGGGGCTCGATGTTAATCAATCAATCATGCTAATGATATTGTTAAATAATAATTTGATGATAAGGCACCGGCAGGAGGCCCATGAGAGGTTTTGAAGCCTGCTAGTGTCGACCCTAATAGGAAAAGGGTCTTGTCTACTGATCCATGATGAGCGCACTACCCGCATTTGGGAAGCGAGTATGGGCGCCCCCCTCAACTTGACCTGATTCGCATCTCGTCCAAATCGCCTCATTTAGTTCGTGTTTTCCATTTGCCGCATCATGTTTTTGCGAGCCCAGGCCAGGGTGGAACTTTCGTAGTCGGCATATAGGGGGACACGTTCTTAGAGTGCTATGAGGGTCCATTTTCTTCTGGGCTCGATTAGCCGTGCGCCCAAGGTGCTTTGGGCTTGATGCGAGGAATGGTTGGTTGTGTTGAGTACCCCGCTTGGTGGAAGGGCCTTTCCATCTGGCGGGTTATTCATGAGTGTACGGCCAAATTGGTGCAACCCTGCAGGGATAATCTTCTCGAGAAGCCGTGTTTTCCGCGGTTATGGATTACTTGGTGAAAGTACTGGCTAACAAGTACTCAGGACAACTTAAACATAATGATCAAACATGTTACACCCCATGATTAATAACTTGACTAGTAATAGGCTTATTGACACAATAATTTGAACCATCATTATTACAACTGTGTGAGTTATCCTCGGATTGCTTCTTCGGATAAGGGGCGATATCCAGGATGGGTTTGTTTGAAGTTATCTTCAGTTGGTTACAATCCTCGATCTTATCTCCTTTCTGATAGCCGGCAGTTGTAGTATGTTTCTATAGTTGTTTAGAGCAGCCAGTTGCAGCATCTTTCATATCCCCTTCTTTCCGTTGAACCCAAAGCATCTGTGCTTGGTGTTGACGGGTTACACTTTGGTGAACTGTGAGTCTTGCTTGCCAGTACGTTTATGTACTGACCCCTTTGGGGCTGTGGTTTACGCAGACGACGTTTCCGAGGATCTACATGGTGGCTACTACGTGGAGTATGACGAGACTGCTGACGAGTAGATAGCGGACCCGGGCAGGATCCGAGACTTCGTGGATGGGCTCCGTCTGTTTGTTTCCGGCCTCTTAGGCCTATTTGGTTCTTGTCTGTACTCAGACATGTTGAATGCTTCCGCTGTATTGTAATGATGTATTGTTGGGGCATGTGCCCTCTGAATGATTGTATTTGCTATCTCTGCTCTAATGAGAGCCATTTGCAACTTATTTCAATCTTTTGTGTCGTAGAGATCTGTTGTGATATCAATTGTTAAACGCCGTTGACGTACCATGTGTGTATGGTTTGAAGTACGTCGACGGAAGTGCCTTTGATCTCTAGTGGATAGTTTACATCGACGATGGAATAGCAGGGCTTGTGTTGTCGCGCATAAGCGCAGGCCTACCAGGAAGCTGGGACGTGGGAGCATTTATGCCCCATAATCCAAGCATCTGCTATCCAGTTCGTACGGTGAGTATCCCCTAGAAATCAGGGTGCGACACAAGTGTCTTTAAAAGGTTCATGATATATGTCCCAATTTCCTTTAGGAACATTAATATGGGAAGCAAAGGATCTATACCAACCAACAATCATTTGAGGATCAAGACCATATTTAGCACTAAGCTCTTGAAGATCAGCAGTTTCACCGAAAGACTTAATGCAATCATACTCATAGTTTATACCTGATTATTTACCTTTGTCGTTATTCCGATCTTCATTATTATTTTGCAGTGATTCAAGAAGATTACACTTAGCTTCAACCTTCTTACCTATGAAAGAACCCACTGAACAAGCATCTAGATAATCCTCCCAATGTCCTGAAAGCCTTGCAGAAAAATTAGTAACAATTATTTCCTTAGGAATATCATGGTTAGGACATTTGAGTATTAATATTTTCCTCAAGCTTGGGAAATGCTTTCTCCATCACGAGGCCAAAAAGTATAAATGTAATTCCTATCTCCAAATGAGAGATTCAAGCTCCTTCCACTCCAAATGATGAGGATCATCTAGTAGCTCATACCACTCCCTTGCTTTGTCCTTAAGTGACAAAGAGAATAGCCTCCTACTAACTTGGTCCATTTAAATACCTACACACTTGAACAACTCGCATAATTCATGTATAAAGATTAAATGATCATTAGGATGGACAGTTCCATCTCCAAAATAGAAGTTATTCATGACACGTTCAACAATTTTCATAGGTATTTTAAAGGAATACATTCAGTAGGAGGATTTAAAATGTCACAAGCATCATTAGATTTATCACATATGAGAGATAAAGTATCATCAGAGCAAATTTTCAACTCTAAATCAGGGGAACTAAAAAGATCATTTTCATAAAAACTAGCTTCCCCAATCTCCTAATTCAAGCTAAAGATTATAAAGCTCTCTCATATTTTTGTTGTTTTCCATTAAGCCTACTAATAAACATAAAAACAAGGAACAAGTGAAAATAAGCCTAACTAGTGAAAACAAAAACAAGAAACAAAAAGATATCAGAATCTAAAGGAAATAACTTCGAGAACGCACATAGGATGTGAGCACTTTTTACCTTACCTCATCGGCAACAGCGCCAGAAAAGAGCTTGATGTCTATGCACGCTTCTATTCTTGTAGACAGTGTTGGGCCTCCAAGTGCAGAGGTTTGTAGAACATCATCAAGTTTCTCTTAAGTGGATCGCCCAAGGTTTATCGAACTCAGGGAGGTAGAGGTCAAAGATATCCCTCTCAAGCAACCCTGCAATAACGATACAAGAAGTCCCTTGTGACCCCAACACAGCTAATACAATTGTCAGTTGTATAGGTGCACTAGTTCGGCGAAGAGATAGTGAAATACAAGTAAAATGGATGATTATAAGTGACAATAGCGATATGGAATCAAAATGGCATCAAGCAAACATGTAGCAGAACTGATTGTAAATGGTGTTTCAATGCTTAGAAACAAGGCCTAGGGATCATACTTTCACTAGTGGACACTCTCAACAATAATAACATAATTGAATGCATAAATATCATCTATTCACTATGCTACTCCGAACAACTCTCCGGTAGGGTAAAAAACACCAATCATTGCGTAGGGATATAAAAGAACTCCTTAGAGTTTGCATTCCCCATCTAGGTAACCCCCACGCTATCACCATGAGACCTAGATGGTTCCAGAGAAACACCACAATTTCATTGGGTCATCCAACACAATTATATAAATCATTCACACGGTGCATACACTGTCACCTTTACACCGTGATCAAAGTGTCTACGGAGATATCATAACAAAACCACTTGAGTAGCATAATAGATGAATAGTAACATCTACTTATTCAACTATATTACAAAGCTCATGATCACATAAAGATCACACCATGAGAGAGAGAGAGATGAAACACATAACTACCGGTAGAGCCCACAGCCCCGGGGGAGAACTACTCCCTCCTCATCATGGGAGTCAGCAACAGCGATGAAGATGGTGGTGAGTCGATGGAGATGGCTCCGGGGGCACTTCCCTGTCCCGGCAGGGCGCCGGAACAGAGATTTCTATCCCCTGAAACTTGTCGGCGATGGCGGCGGAGCTATGTAACTTTTCATGGATGGAGGCTGGATATTTTAGGGTTTATGCCTCGAGGGGATAAATAGGCAAATGGGCGATGTCGGTGGGTGCCCGAGGGGCCCACACCATGTGGTGTCGCGGCCAGAGGGGCGGCGCCACCAGGTGGTGTGGCAACCTCATGGCCCCCCTCCGGGTCTCCTTTGGACTCTGTTGACGTATCGGGAATTCTAAGACTCTAAGATTTTGTTTCGTCCAATTCCGAGAATATTTCCAGAACAACTTTACTGAAACAAAAAATAGCAGAAAACATGAACTGGCTATGTGGCATCTTGTCAATAGGTTAGTCCAGAAAACATCCGGAAAACGAAAGAAAACATGTGAAAACATAAAGGTAGTGGATAGAAAACAAGCTTGGAGCATCCAAAATTATAGATACGTTTAAGACGTATCACTCCTCTGCCGCCCCCATTCGGGAGGGGATCGAATCATACATCGAGCCAGAGAAGGAAACATCGGAGGAGGTGGAGACGCGACCGAGGCGGGGATCTTGCGGGCCTGTACTCGACCTAGATGTTGTGGGACGTGCTCCTCGGCCACATCTTTCGACGCAGGAAAACGAAGGGTACCAACCCAAGGAGCTCAAGGTGTTTTCGTCGTGCACGACGCTTCCTATGAAGTATTGCATCTCGTCATGAACTTTGGACTTGTAGCGAGGCATTGGAGAAACCGGCGGTGCTCCTAATATTTTTTATAGACAATCACTAGGAGGCGTGAAGGTGGCGAAACAACGGGAAACGTAGGCCTTAGGAAAGAAAGCTAAATAACCATCAATAATAAAACTTACATTTTGCGAAGGAAACACGCACCGATTGAAATTACGGTTTATGAAATGTTGTAGAATCGCACACAATTACTATGGGGCAATTCCTATCTAGCAATACACATGGTACCATTAACATAAACATGTGTGATGTCGCTAGACTTCGCAGACGGGTTAGTTATATGAAGGGAAATTTTACGCTGCATCATATACTACACAAAACTTTGTGTAGTATATGACCAATCCGACGATTTAGCTTGCTTGGGCGGCTTTTGGGCTTCGAATGATTCGGCCCGAGTTCAGGGGTATTAGTGCATTTTATGTTAATTACTACAGCCAGTACTATGGTTATATACTACACAAATTGAATCGATCGACTTAATCTAATCCAATAGGTGAGTGCAAATTCAAATGAAATCTAACTACCGCCTCATGAATAGCTGGCCTTAGCGACGAGCGCTACCACCGGACCCCTCCCTTCTCTTCCCACCAAGAGGCCGCGCACGATCCGCACGCCTGGAGAGCCACCCCACGTGCTCGCATTCCCACCCACCCACCCCTTCCGGTGACCCCAAACCCTAGGAAGCACGACGCCTCACAACGATTTTCATCGGATGCAGATCCTGCACCCTCGGAGGTCAAACAATGTTCGTGGTACAACCAATGACTGTTCGACATCAAAATATCACAGCACGACGAGGGATTTGAAGGCCGCTTCATCCTCGGCGCGGTCTCACACCCCGGTTCACCGAGGGCATTGGAATTTCGGCCGAGATCATCATCATCTCCATGGGAGATCTAACCCAATCGCATTGCCCCCAAATCGGTAAGTAACTGTACCAAATTATCCTCATTATTTCTCGTTAGCTGTTAGCAGAAATGTGATATTAGATTTGATGACCATTCAAATGATACCATATATTAGTTTTCACAAAATTTATGGTGGTATAACTAGAATCCGTCCGGGTGTAGATTAATCGTAAGGTGGATTTGGTTCAACCATACATTAAAATTTTGTTAGGATATTATTGTTAGTTTTATAGAATCTATATGATTGTGCGCAGAAAAATATGATTTCACTGTGTGAAAATTTGGCCTGCATAATTGATGACTCCTAGAGTTTTAAGATTGGTGATTAGTCGTAACATGTCATGAAGTTGTCAATAGAAATCAACCGGTTGTATGGATCATGAACCCCTTAGGCTCTAGGTGAACGATGAACATAATTTACTTGAGTCGGAATTGCAATTTCAGTTAGGAGGTGATACCCAATGTTTATGGAACATTATGGATTTAGTTAGGAGATATGTGATATACCTAAGGACTACAATTAGCGAGATTTTTTAAGGACCTATCGATGAATGGATTGGGCCTGGATGGAGTAATTAAGGAAAACACACATCTTTGTAGAGCAGGAAGAAATAAGCACAAATGGATCTAGATAGATGAAACCGAGTTGAAAAACAATTTAAATTAGTTTTTTGTACTATTGAATTATTATTTTGTATGGTTTGCGTATGTAGCATGGTATATGTGTTTTTGGTTGGCAGCGCAAGATTATGTCTTGTTCAGACATAAGTGTTGAAGAGATTTCTCCAAAAGACTTGGCTGTTCAACCAAATGGATACTTTAGACCTTCATGACAAAGAGATGCATCTTGAAGATAAGGCTCCTTCAGACATGACTGAAGAAAAAATGGCTGCTTCAGACATTGCTGATGAAGAAATGGCCGCTAAAGACATGGCAGCAGAAGACACAACTGATAAAGAAAAGGATGAAAAGTGTATCGATGATAAGGACAAGGATGATATAAATATCTTTTCTAAAAACATAGACATTCAAAACCGAGAATGAAGGCTACACGTACTATCTATATTATGCTAGAAGGAAAGGATTTGGTGTAAGAAAGGATGATCTGAAGTTTAAGGGTTCCAAAGAAAATGCATATAAATGGACCTTCAAGTGTTGCAAACAAGGACATCGCATCACAAAGACATTGGGAGACCTAAACCAAAAATAACTCTAAGGCCTCTATCACGATGTGGATGTCCCACTCTATTTCAAGTTGAGCGCCATGAAACCGGCTAATTCTGGTTCGTCAAGCATTTTGTGCATAAACATAACCATCCTTGCATCAATCATGACCTGACTCCTCACTTATCATCTCATCGTAAACTAACTAACGCACAAAGGCGGATGTCATTGACTATTATTTCAGTGGACTTCAAACACATCAGGTAATGAATGTGATGGAGAGTAATGTTGGAGGTCCTAAAAAGTTTGCATTTATAGGGAAGGGCCTTTATAACCATATTGCATATGAGAAGAAGAGAAAAATAGAGGGCAGGGATGATAATTTTTTGCTCGCCAATATGAAGGCGCGCACTGTAGAAGAATCGGATTTCTTCTACAGATACACCACCACACGCAGTAAAGGCCATTTGAAGAACATATTCTAGGCTGATCCACAATCTAGGATCGACTATCATGTGTTTGGAGGTGTGGTATTGTTCGACAGTACATATTGTTCTAACAAGTACATGCCATTCTAACAAGTCACTACTACGATATCCACAATCTCAGCCGGTTTCCGTTCATCGGTATGCGGCGGTTTCCCCGCCAGGTTCGGAGCATAAGGTGCCAATAATAAGACCCATCAGAGTCGGTTTCATGGACCGACTAGGAAATGCACCCCTCTGAAGGGTTTTTAAAAAGGGTCGTCTGTGATATTATGTTCATCGGAAACAAGCTAATAAAATGTACGACACGTAAGGTAGAGGCGGCTCTCTTTAACTGCCGCCTCCACCAGAGATAGGCTGTCCGAACTCTAGCAGAAGGTCCGACAAAATTTAATAGGCTCTCGGGTTTAATAGATGGTCAAACAATGGCGAGTCGTTTCTAATAAAGGTAGCCTCGCACTAAACAGAGACAGTTTCAAATTATTCGAAGGTTGCACATTTGTCTTTTGAACTACTCTTTGAGTCGGTTATTTGAACCGTCTCTGTTTAGTTTGGATGTGCTGTTGTTATCCAGAATTTCGTAGCCTGGTCCGCATTGAGAAAATCAATGGAAATATGCCAGCTATTTTGAGATTATACCAAATATTTAAACTAAACAATAATTTGCAAATACATTCACGGTAACGCTGAGTTTTCAACAGTAATTAACACACTAGTGGAAACAACCCCTTTCGTCCAGGGGGCCAGGGGGCATCTGTCCCGGTTGCACAAAAATCCGGGACAAATGCTATGCATTGGTCCCGGTTTGTGTGCCCGAGGCAGCAGAAACCACCTGGGGGCATCTTTCCCGGTTCGTGGGGAGGCATTGGTCCCGGTTTGTGGCACGAACCGGGACCAATGCCTAGCCACAGGCCACGTGGCACGCGCATGGGCACCGGGACCAATGCCCCCTTCCTCTACATATACTGCCTCACAGCCCCCCTTCCCTCTTTTTTTTTGGCTTGGGGGAGTGAGAGAGGTGGGTGTTAGTGTGTGTTGTGCCTCGTGGCGCGGGAGTCCTGCCGCGTGGCGCGGGAGTTGTGCCTTGTCGCGCGGGAGTTGTGACACGTGGCGCGGGAGTTGTGACGCGTGGCCACGAATGCGCGGTATAAACTGCCGTGCCTCGAGCGTCTTCTCCTCTCCACGCACCGTCGCACCGCCACCATGCCTCCGAGGAGGAACAACACCACCGGCTTCCGCGGCGTCCGAGCACAGCAGAACGGAATGTTCACCGCGCATATCCGCTGCGGGGACGACCGCATCCCCCTCGGCTCCTTTGCGACGGCGGCGGAGGCCGCCTGCGCCTGGGACGCGGCGGCCTGGCGCCTCAACCGCCCGTGGTCGCAGATGAACTTCAACGACTGCCACACCCTCTGGGAAGCGGAGGCCAGGGCGCCGACGCCGCAGATCGTCACTGCCGCCGACCACCGCCACCTCAGGCACCGCGCGCTTCAGGGCCTAGTCGACGCCAGGGATGACCGCGTGGTCCGCGAGTATTACTGGAACAATCCGGGGGAGGAGAGCGCCGACGAATAGCTTTGGCAGACCCGCGCGGCTGAGCGGGCGGAGCGGCGCCTCGAACGCCACCTCGCGTTAGATGCCGCTCGGGAGGCGAGGACGAAGGCGCTGCATGAGCTCCGTCGGGCCGACCACGTCGGCGAAGTCTGGGCCTCCGACGATCCGAGGTGGGGGTCTATCTCGGACATACCATCATGCACCTCCAACGACAACGAGGAGGTCACCGATGACGATGACCAGGAGGAGGTCACCGACGAGTTCCCCGACGACGACGAGGAGTAGTGTTCGTCTGTTTTCTGTTTTTAATAAAAGAATTTGTTGTATTCCGGGAAACTACGGCGCGCTAGCGCGTCTGTTTTCTGTTTTCCGTGTGATTCTTCCTGATTGGTGGGATTGAGACGCCAGAAAGAAACACACCCCTCATCCAACGACTCACGTTAAGGAGGGGGGACATGCATTTCAATAGATAAACAAGGCACGGTACATATAATGGCAAGATTGGATCTAAATCTAAATGGAGAGCATAGATCTAAATAAACAAGGCAGTACATAATGGCAAGAGTGCATCGATCTACTAGTCATACTCCTGCCTATGCCTATAATACTCTAACTCGTAGTCGTCGTAGTCGCCGCCGTCGTCGTCACTATCGTCGGACGGTGCTCTGGACTCCCTCGGAGGATCACGACTCCAGGACTGGGCGTGAGGGTAGCGCAGGCGGGGGTTATCGCCAACCCTGATGTAGTTCATGACGCTCTGAAGAGTCCGTCCGCCGCCCCACCATAGCCGACGACCAGCCTCGTTGAAGTTCGAAGGAGGCGGGTCGTTCTCCTCGTACCTGGTGAGCGCACTCTCACGCCGATTAACGAAGAAGGCGTCCCAAGTAGGATGGTAGTCAGGATTCCAACTGGGATTCCTCCGTTGCTCCGGCGTGAGCTCTTGGTAGTAGTGGTTCGTGATGGCCGCCCGATGCGCCACACCTTGAGAAAGAGGAGGGACCGGCACTCGTCCGGCGCTCAGCATCCAACCGGAGGGAACGTTGTAGCCGGGCGGGCAGGGGTAGTTCGAGGCGGAAAGTGCCTCCTCCTGGATGAAGGTTAGAGTGGGTACGGTAGAATCCATGAGAGAGTGGTGAGTTTATATGTGCTTATGCCAATGGTGTGGCAATGCATACATATATATAGTGAGAAGAAAACAGATCCCTTTAGTCCCGACCTGTTTTACCAACCGGGACGAAATGGTTCGGGTTTCGTTGGGAAACGGATCGTCCCTTTAGTCCCGGCCTGTTTTACCAACCGGGACGAAATGGTTAGGGTTTCGTTTGGACCAATCAGAAAGAATCACACGGATCGTGTGTTTCTTTCAAGCGCTTGTGAGTCGTTGGATCAAGGGTGTGTTTCTTTCCAGCTGTTGTGAGCCGTTCGATCAGGGCTACGGTGTGTTTCTTTTGAGCGGTTGTGAGCCGTTGGATCAGGGTGTTTCTTAACCATTGGATCAAAACCCTAGCACAACACTTTGTGAGCCAGAGGACCCTATATATAGCCCACCTTCATACACCGGTCAGTTCATCGACCAAATACAAAACATCCGGATTCGCCAGCACACGTTCTGCCGTGCATTTGGTATGCATATATGCACTCAGTAGCCACGGCAGGGCTGTATGCTGGCGATACCGATTGTTGTGTTCTACATCCCCCTTTAAGGTTTGATACATCATTCAGTTCATCGACCAAATAGAAATCATCCGGATTCGCCATCATACGTCCTGCCGTGCATTTGGTATGCATATATGCACTGAGTAGCCATGGTGGGGTTGTATGATGGTGATACCGATTGTTTTGTTCTACATCCCCCCTTTAAGGTTTGATACATCATTCAGTTCATCGACCGAATACAAATCATCCGGATTCGCCATCATACGTCCGACCGTTCTTTTGATATGCACATATATATGCACTCTATAGCCACGGTCGGGGAGTATGATGGCGATACCGATTGTTTTGTTCTACATCCCCCTTGAATATTTGACAAAAGGTTTGATATATCATTCAGTTCATCGACCGAATACAAATCACCCGGATTCGCCCTCATACGTCCGACCGTTCTTTTGATATGCATATATGCACTCAATAGCCACGGTCGGGCTGTATGATGGCGATACTGATTGTTTTGTTCTACATCCCCCTACAAATCATGCACCCGGATGCCTTGTATGCGACGAAAATATATAAATGCATGGAGTTATTATAAATTGGTCTGAAGTGCACTTATTATAAATTTAACGTACCTTGTTCTGTATTTGAAACGTGTGGAGTTATTATTTGAAACATAAAGGATATAATGGAAAACAGAATAAAACAATAGAAAACATAAAGGAAATAATAGAAAACATAAAGGAAACAATAGAAAACAAAAAAAGGTAACAACGGAAAACAATATAAAACATAAAGAAAAACAATAGAAAACATAAAGGAAACAGTAGAAAACAAGAGAAAACAAAAAGGAAACAAAATAAAACAATAGAACACATAAAGGAAAATAATAGAAAACAAAAATAAAACAAGAGAAAACAATAGAAACATAAAAGAAAACGAAATAAAACACAAAGAAAACAATAGAAAACAAAAAATAATTAAAAATAGGGCATTCGTCCCGGTTTTTGCAAAAAATTAGGCAGAAAAAAAAATTAGGCATCCGCCCCAGCCAGGAAAAAAAAATTAGGCATCCGTCCCGGTTGGTAGGACTAGACCGGGACGAAAGAACCTTTCGTCCCGGTTGTTCCTACCAACCGGGACGGATACCCGTGCCTATATACGCGTCCCCTTCCCTCCCAAAATTCATAACCGCGCGCAGGGGACGAACCGACGCCGCCAGGCTGCTCAAATCCTCCGTTGCGCCGCCCTCGATCCCCACTAGCCCGCGCGCCGCCAATGCCCGTCGCCGCACTTCTCCGTCGCGCCGCCCGCGCCACTGCTCCGTCGCGCCGCCACTAGCCCGCGCGCCGCTACTACCCGTCGCCGCACTTCTTCGTCGCGCCGCCCGCGATCCCGTCCACTAGCCCGCGCGCGCGGCGCCTCCACTGCCCGCGCGCCGTCACTGCCCGCGCCGGCCGCCGCCCTCCGTCGTGCGCCCGAGAGGAGGTAAGGCCTGCCTCCATCGCGCCCTAAACAGAGGGCTTTTTTTGTTTATTTTCTTTTTTACTTACTGTTTTTGTTTTTACTTTTTTACTAGTGTTAGAAATGTTAGAATCATTAGTTATGAATTATTACAAATGTTAGGAATTTTAGATTAGACTTAGGAATTTTAGATTTGTTAGAATTAACTTAGGAATTTTAGTGTTAGCAAATTAGACTTAGAAAAAATTTAGTGTTAGAAATTTTACTTAGAAAATTAGACTAAGAAAAATTTACTTAGGTATTTCACTTATATTTTTTTTAGAAATTTTCACTAAGTTAGTGTGTTAGAAAATTTCACTAAGTTAGTGTTAGAAAATTTCACGAAGTTAGAATAATTTCACTGAGTTAGAATTTTTACTTAGTCTGGGCTTGTTTTTAGTTCATATCTCTGTTGGACCCGCCAGGCGATGTCCGGAACTGGGCCCCGCCGGGCTGGCACTGGGAGCTCCTTAGTACCGGGGCACGCGGCTTGGTGAGAAATCCGGGTGACGTGGTCGACCCGGATAGGCAGTATAGCAGCAGTTAGTCGTTTATTCGTAGGGTTCCTTACCACGTGAGCTATGACCCTGTGAGGGTCCCTTATCTATGGATGCGTAGCACCCGCGACTCAGCACCGGGCGGCTTAGGACCCGGTCAGAGTTAGTTAGTTTGAGAGATGTGATGAGACTATGTATAAGTGATATTATTCGATCGTGATGTATTAGGGTTAAATAAAATGAACCCGAGCTATATGTAACTCTTGGTGTGTTTTATCATACGTTTAAATATTTCATGAATATGTTGCTCTTTTTGTGTATTATCTATAAGAAATTTTGATGAAATGGATCTGGAACATATAGTTACTCTTTTTGTGTATTTTCAGAATATATAGTATGGAGCCAAGAGACGAAGATGCGGAAAACTTGCTCGAGGGTTTCATCCGCGGGGCCGACGGAGAGACCGATGTGAGCCAGTGGATGAACAACTCCGGTGAGGGAGATCCGGAGCTCACCCGGGGAGACGTCTCTGCTGAGGGAGAAGTTGATGGCTCCGGTAAGGGAGAAGCCGACGACTCCGGTGAGGGAGAAGCCGACGTCTCCGATAAGGGAGCAGCCGACGGCTCTGGTAGAGCCGTACAAATTAGAAACACCGGCTCTGAGGTGCATATATAGATATGTTAATTAATGAAGCATCCGTTGTCTATATACATGTATTAACAGTCTTTATATTTTTAGCCATCCGGTTCAAGCATATCAACCGAAAAAAGACTAAACGAGGCGCAACAAAGAAGCTGAAAGATACAGAAAGATATATGATCGATACGATCGCAGCAGACGGCGCACCCGAGCTTCCCGCTGATGTTGCTCAAAAATTTGTGAAGCAATGCGGAGTGCTAGTTAGGGATCACATCCCAAAAGATCCGCGGAGGCAAGGAATTTCATATATCAGCAAAATAGCCAAAGATCATCTTTTCTCGAAGATCTTGTCTAATTTCAACTTACCCTTGCCGGAGGTGGACGAGAATGAGGCGGATGTGAATGAGGCCGATGTTACTAAAATGAAAATTGAGATACGGGAAAAGGTCAAGGCATGGACCCTGAAAAAGATGGCCGAGCAATTCAAAAAATGGAAGAAAAGATTGAACCTTGACTATGTTAAGAAGGGCAAGACTCCAGATTTCACTCAAGGGTATGAGAAAATAAAACCCTTATGGGCAGATTTTGTGAAGTACAAGCTGTCAGAGAATGAACAGGAAAGGACAAAAACAAATGAAAAAAACGCCGCCAAAAAGGTATATCACCATGTTATGGGGCAAGCTGGCTACAAGGGTTCCAGTCCCAAGTGGGAGAAATGGGAGAACGACATGCTTCAGCTGGGGATCACTCCCGAGCCGTTCTTGTGGGTCGAGCGGACAAGGTCATGGTTCTACGGGCATGGGGGCACGTTGGACGCCGAAGGAAATGCAATCTATAACCTAAGGCATAAAGAGAATCCTCTACCCATAGAAAGTCTGAGAACCGCTATAAAGGACGTTAAAGAGGGGAAGTTCGTGCCAGATAGAGAGAACGACGAGCTCACACGCGCCCTCGGGAATAAGGAACACGTAGGGTGTACACGAGGCATAAAAGGAAATCCTCCGTGGAGTACTGGGTTCGATGACACCAAAAAGAGATACCCCGATAGAAGCCGTCAACAAAAAAAGGACGCGGAGGCAGCTGAAGCAGAGATTCAGGCAAACTGGAGGCGTCAACTTGAAGATCAGATAAAGCTGACGCAAGAAGTAGCAAAGAAGCAGCAGGACCAAATTAACACATTTAGCCAGCAGATAGTGTCTACCGGCGTACCACACATGGTAGAAGGTGAAGTCGAGTCTACCGGCGCCGCACATTCTCATCGGAAAAGCAGCGTTGCGTCCACGCAGCTACCGGGTGATGATGCACCGCCGATGATTCACCCGGTGGATGATATCACGGAGATGACAACCTGTGAGCTCCACGTGAAGGTCGTCAATATAACCATCAAGGCAGCGGCCGTCTATGTCTTACCAATTGGCAACGAACCAACGCACCATAGTCTTCCGGTTCCACGGGGCTACGCTGTTGTTGGGGTCGATGAAGTTGTCAACGGATTCGAGCGGGTAAAGCTTGATTTCCCTGAAGGTGAAGACGAAGAGTTGACTGAACTCGGAGAAGCCAAGAAATTAACCGTTCTATGGCTAAAGGAATGAATTGTGCTCCCAAATCAGACGGCAAGGCCATCGAATCCTCGCCATTCTCTAGCGCCACAGTCTCCAGCGCGGTCTTCTTCGCCATGCATGCCGTCTCCAGCGCGGTTGCCTACGCCGTGCACGTCTCCATCGTGGTCGCCTACGCCATCGCGTCAGCCTTCTCCACCGCAGTCGCCTACGCCGCCGAGTCAGCCTTCTCTGCCCACTAAGTTTCTGCGGAAAAGTAATAGATCACCCAAACGTCAACGGTCACCCCTCCCGAAGGTACCAAAGGAGCTACCCAAGTTACCTTACGACTATACTCCTGAGGAAAACCAGAAAATCGCAAGGGACGAATACGAGGCGTGAAAATCGAAGCGGAAGGAGAAGAAAAAGGCAGATTTCCCCGAGACCGAAGAAGATATAGAACGAGCATGGAAAATGGTGAAGACTCTTCATCAACCCGAGCTGAGTCTGGCATCTGACTATGACCGCTCTATTCTGAAGTCACACCAGGAAATGGTGCGGTCGACGAAGAGTAGTAGCGCAAGCGGGAAAAGTGGGAAATCAGTTGCCAGCTCGGAGAGCAGAAAAAACAATCCATGTCCCCGCTCAAAGTGATTTCCAATACCCAGGTGGGGTCGAGCACTAATATTGCTGACGAGCAAATTGATCCGGAGTTTATAACACTGTACGCAGACAGGGCAGCTGCTGCGGGTTTGTCCATTGTTGAGTATATGCAAACAATAGACTACTTCCCCGAAGCTGAATGTGCGTACAAATACCAGTACGGGAAGCCTCTCATCAAACCCGAGGAGATAAAGGATCTACCAACGAAAATGCGAAGAGTGCATAGTTGGTATATGGAAGCCGCTGAGAAATCTGAGAACTGGATATGTCTCCGCGTTAATGACGAGCACTACGCACTGGTAGAAAATAGGCCTTTAGTCCCGGTTCGCAAAGGCCATTAATCCCGGCCGTGCAACCGGGACTAAATATGCGCGACTAAAGGCCCCCCCTTTAGTCGCGCCTCTTACGACCGCAACTAAAGGCCCGTCAACGTGGGCGGCTGGCGTGCGCCGGGGGCGGAGAACATTTAGTCCCGGTTTGTAACACGAACCGGGATTACAGGCTATTTCGTTATTTTTTTAATTCATTTGGGTTTCTAATTATTTTTCACTCCAATTTTCACTCCCCTTTTTTCACTTCAATTTTTCACTCCCTTTTTTTCAGAATTTTTACTATTTGCTTATTGTCTAACTAAAATTATCTCTAGTCAAATTACTTACTCGTGGTCAAACTTCCCGCTCGGTCACCCATCCTCCCACTACTCTAGCACTAGCACGCTTAACTTCCGAGTTCCATCCCGTTCCGCATCCAAGTGTTTCGCACGCATGTATGTGATACTAGTATCATATCAATCCTATTAACATGTTGGTCGATGCCACATTTCTTTATTGTTTGAATTTCAAATAAATCTTTTAATAAACAAAAGTAATGATGTAATAATAATTTTGATTAAATAAATAAACATTAACTTTTTAATTTGTATTATTTCTAAAAAAATCAGAAAAATAAAACTAATTCATTTTAAAATCTTAAAAATACAAATAATATATCAGAAAATTCAGAAAAATAAAACTAATTCATTTTACCATCTTAAAAATACAAATAATATATCAAAAAATTCAGAAAAATAAACCATCTCACTGTTTTCCGGTCCTTATGAATGCATCTTGATTAAGTGGTCATATCTCTTAATCTTAGGAAATCTTTTGTTTCCCCTTTCCTAAATCTCTTCTATTTTCCAGCCTTATGAATGCATCATGTCCTTTTTAACCCTTGATTTTATTTGAGCCATTTTATTAGTCTTCTTCTCTCACAAGGTTTTGAGACATTTAAGTAACCTTCTGTTTTCCATGTTTTCCACTCGTTTTCTCAAATATTTTGCAAAGGAGTTAGTCTTAAACACAACGGTACTTAAACACATACAAAATTAATAGAAATAATATAGGACATATATCCATTACATAATAGTAGTACTACATATATAAAGTCTCGGATAATGCAAACATAGCGGTACATAATAGTAGTACTACATATATAAAGTGTCGAATAATGCAAACATAGCGGTACACAAACAACCATCTACTCGAGCTCCGAAGAGTAGATGCGGAACAACTCGAACGCAACATATGCATCTATTTCTGCATACTCGAGATTGATCAGGTCAAGTGGGTTCTTCCCCCAATAGTTGTGATTTCTCGAGGGGAAACAAGTCTTCATCGTTCTGTAGTCGTGGTGGATGAAGGCAGTTGCCATCTGAGCCATCCCGGGCTTGTGCCCGTCCAGCTCATCAAAATGGATCAAGTCATGAAGATCAATGTAGTGGTCTTCAGGTATCTTAATATTCCAGGTGCGCATCATCTTCTGCTGGTCATTTGTGATATCGACGCTACAAAAGTCAAAACCTTTGTTGACAAGAAAATCCATAAGTTCTGGACATTTCTTTGCACTACTGCAAGAACAAAAATGGAACACATGTTAGGTATTGTTGCAACAAGTGTATTCTTTCAATGCAACAACAAATCGAAAATGCAACAACTATCCTACAAGAGATTGTGTGCGTACCTTGCCTATTGGAAGACCAGAACAGTTTCCTTGTAAGCAATCTGGATGACGGCCACATCCTTTTGATTGGCCGTGGACTCGAGATCAAGCCCAAAGAACTGGTGGTGTTCATCGGCTTCATAGAGTTTGCTCAAACGGTCAAGAGCTTCAGGGAGGATCTCGCATTTGTTGGTATAGGCAACGTGGAGAGTCTTGCCGCATGGTGTGGCCACATGGAGAATCTTGAAAACGGGAGAATCCATGGTGGAGGAAGAAGAAGAGAGGAAGAAGAACAGAGAGCCGCGTGCGCACTGTAGCAATGATGCCTTTCTGCCTCGCTCGCGAATTAGAACCGCGCGGGAGGCGAGCAGTTTGGAACTTTAGTCGCGGGTGGCCAGGCCAACCGGGACTAAAGACTGGGAGGCGAGCAGTTCGTACCTTTAGTCGCGGGTGGCCAGGCCAACCGAGACTAAAGCCCTCCGCGCGCTTCCCCAACCGCCACTCAAGACCTTCAGTCGCGGGTCGCCTCCCGAACCGCGACTAAAGACCCCTTTAGTCACGGTTCAGACATTTTGGGGACTAAAGGGGGCGTATGGAAGGCCTTTTTTCTACCAGTGACGGGTATGGAGATGGATTGGTTATGATTCAATTTGAAGAATTGTTTCAGTTATTCCAGCAGCAGGCCCTCGACAAATCTGTCGTTAGTGCCTATTGTCTGTAAGTACTTATTTCTCTAGCTCACCTCGTTCATTGCATATTCATATATATATATATATATATATATATATATATAGTACACTCATATATTATAATTGCAGAACGAAGATTCTCGAATGCAAAAGAGGTGGAATCTATGATATTGGGTTCATTGATCCATATTTTGTTAATGCAAAGACTCTTGAGCTATCTGCCAAGGATACAGAACATAATATTCTGAGGGCAATAATGTTTCACCAACACCGACGGGAAATACTATTTCCTTACAACTTCGGGTTAGTGTTACTGTGTTGTACACATTATGTTTTCCTTACTCGATGTTCACTGTATAATTGACGAGTTCTGCGTGCGCAGCTTCCACTATATTCTGCTAATCTTCCAAGTTGACAAAGGAAAAGTAATGGTAATGGAACCAAAACGTAAACCCCCTAGCGATGTGGGCGGACATGCAGGAAATGATCCGGCGGTAATTTCAATCTTTATTAATTTCAGTCTTTATATATGACACTATATCGACTACTTTGTTTCGTTTTCGGATATCAAGTAATTACTAACTCTTTTTATTCTTTTTTTTTCTCGGGTAGCGTTTGGAAGAGGTTCACAAAAAAGTCTCCCGGTGAATGGAAATCAAAGCTTACATTTCATGTTGTGCAAGTAAGTACTATCTAGATCCGCGCGCATCTTCTTTATTCTAGTGTCCATACCATTACCATGGCTGGTTGATTATTATTTTGATTGAAACCATTTCTCGTAAAGTTCTTGCAACAAGGAGACGGAAATCACTTGTGTGGATACTACGTTTGCGAGTTCATTCGTCAGACGACATGTCCCAAGGGCAGAAATTTACAGCAGCGACATGTACGTTAGTCGTCAATTATTCTTATTAACATCTATTTTAGTTACTTACTTTCATTAATATATATTGACCACTCTTCTTTATATTAGACCGAACGGCTCCGGGACGGTCTTCTACCAAGGGACCGCATACGAGCAATTCGGGACACTGGTAGAAAAAAGGCCTTCCATACGCCCCCATCAGTCCCCAAACGTTGCGCACCGTGACTAATGAGTCTTTAGTCCCGGGTCGGGAGGAGACCCGCGACAGAAGGTCATGCGTCGCGGGTTGGAAAGCGCGTTGAGGCGCGTCGAGGGCATTAATTCCAGTTGGCCTGGCCGCCCGGGACTAATGGTCCTTTAGTCCCGGTTGGCGTGGCCACCCGGGACTAAAGATCAAACTGCTCGCCTCCCGCGCGGCGGTTTTTATTTCGCGAGCGAGGCAGAAGGGCGCCATTGCTACAGTGCGCGTCCGAGTCTCTGTTTCTTCCTCTCTTCTCTTCTCTTCCCTCTCTTCGATCTTCCTCCACCAAGCACACCATGGCTGAAGTTTGGGAGAGATACACGGGTCCCACACCATGCGGCAAGCGTCTCGACGTGTGCTACACCAATATTTGCGAGAGTCTCCCCGGTGCTCTTGAGCATTTGACCAATCTCTATTTCTCCTCTCCCGATGAACACCGGTTCTTCGGGCTTGATCTGGAGTATACGGCGGATCAACGGGATGTTGCCGTCATCCAGATTGCGTTCAAGGAGGCCGTTTTGGTCTTCCAATGGTCAAGGTAATGCACACGTATAATCTTGCATCTTCGATTTGTTTGTTGCATTTGAAGAATACATGTGTTGCAATATATCTAACACGTATCAAATTTTTGTTGTTGCAGTTGTTCAAAGAATTCTCCGGCACTTGTTGATTTTCTTGTCAACAAGGGGTATGACTTTTGCAGCGTCGACATCACGCAAGACCGTCCGAAGTTGATGCGCTTGGGTATTGTGATACCTGAGGATCACTACATTGATCTTCAGGATCTTATCCAGTTGAACGGGCCAAAGACCGGGATGGCTCGCATGGCAACTGGCTTAATCCACGAGGGCTACGAAACCATGAAGTCTGGTTTCCCCTCGAGGAATCACTTGTATTGGGAGAAGACCCCACTGGACTTTACGACCGTCAAGTATGCAGCCATAGATGCATACGTCTCCTACGAGTTGTTCCGCATCTACTCGACGGAGCCATAGATGTATGCATTCGATATATATGCATGTAATGGGTATCTTAGTATGTAATGGATATCTTAGTATTGTGAGACTTATGTTTGTGTTATGTGTGATCGTAAGACTCTATGTTATGAATGTGATATGATTGTGTTCTATTCATGATTGTGATGTCTCTACTCGTATTTTAATTGTGATTTAATTATCACTTGTCTTTTGTTGTTCATAAAACTATTTTTGTTTCCTAGTTTTAAATGACTTGGAAAAATTTGCAAAGTGTTGCAAAGTGTGATGGATATTATTTCTATATTAATTCCTAGCTATACTATTTCTATATTATGTCAAACACACGTTTCAAAACAAGCAAAAACAAAAACACATCAAGAAAACAAACAAAAACACATCAAGAAAACAAAACAGAAAAACTACAGTTTCTATATATCTGTTCACCAAAAATTAATCTAAGCCAGGAAAACATATATCTAGTCAATACCAAACTCATCCAGTATTAAAATGAATTCGTATTATTTTTCTTAATTTTTTGATATATTATTTGTATTTTAAGATTTAAAATGAATTAGTATAATTTTTCTTAATTTTTTGATATATTATTTGTATTTTTAAGATTTTAAAATGAATTAGTATTATTTTCTTAATTTTTTGATATATTATTTGTATTTTTAAGATTTTAAAATGAATTAGTATTATTGTTCTTAATTTTTTTGATATATTATTTGTATTTTTAAGATTTTAAAATGAATTAATATTATTTTTCTTAATTTTTTGATATATTATTTGTATTTTTAAGATTTTAAAATGAATTAGTATTATTGTTCTTAATTTTTTGATATATTATTTGTATTTTTTAAGATTTAAAAATGAATTAGTTTTATTTTCTGAATATTTTGATATATTAATAGTATTTTTAGAAATAATACAAATTAAAAAGTTAATGATTATTTATTTATTCAAAATTATTAATTATATCATTACTTTTGTTTATTAAAAGATTTATTTGAAATTTAAACAATAAAGAAATGTGGCATCGACCAACATGTTAATAAGATTGATATGATACTACTATCACATACATGCGAGCAAAACACTTGGATGCGGGTCGGTATGGAACTCGGAAGTATATATAATAACATCACGCGAAGGTCTTGCATCGTTTCGAGTTTTTTTTGAATTTTCTGGAATTTTCTAAGCCGGTTTCAGAAAACGGTCAAAACGGGGGACATGACCGTTCATACCTAGGGGTTGAATCTTTATGAACTCTTGGTGTATCTATGTTGAAATAGGTACTTGGGTACCTAAATATGATTTTTTTCAAAAAATAAAGAGAAAACTACGAGGCACATGTAGTTCAAATTTGGCCAGGTTTCAGCGGAATCGGTAGAAATTTGTCTTTTTCAAAAGAAGTGTATTTTGAGCTATTGATAGGTATTAAATTTGTTATTTGTATATAAAATATGACATAATATATTTAGAATTTTACTTTGTACATTTTTGCAACATATTTTGTGTATGTGCTTCAAAAAAACCCAGTTTTGACACTCCGGAAATGGAAAATGGTATTTTTATTCAACGAAAAATAAAACTTTCTTCGTGAAAATTGTTAGTTGTACCAATATGCATCTTTGTGTGGAATATGGTCACATTTAAAGAAAACTATTCCATGGATGTGGCCATAACACCCGTCATTTGGACCGAAAGCCATGAATCTTCGTAGGAGATAGCTCATTTTTGTGAACACTTTTTCAACCAAGTTGTCGTATTCCAAGTATATTATTTTTGGTGGATACTAGGACATATATAATAACATCATGCGAAGGTCTTGCATCGTTTCGAGTTCTTTTTGAATTTTCTGGAATTTTCTAAGCCGGTTTCAGAAAACGGTCAAAACGGGGGACATGACCGTTCGTACCTAGGTGTTGAATCTTGATGAACTCTTGATGTATCTATGTTGAAATAGGTACTTGGGTACCTAAAAATGATTTTTTCAAAAAATAAAGAGAAAACTACGAGGCACCTGTAGTTCAAATTTGGCCCGGTTTCACCTGAATCGGCTGAAATTTGTCTTTTTCGAAAGAGGTGTATTTTGAGCTATTGAGAGGTACTAAATTTTTTATTTGTAGATAAAATATGACATAATATATTTAGAATTTTACTTTGTACATTTTGCAACATACTTTGTGTATGTGCTTCACAAAAAACCTAGTTTTAACACTCCGGAAATGGAAAATGGTATTTTTATTCAACGAAAAATAAAACTTTCTTCGTGAACATTGTTAGTTGTACCATTATGCATCTTTGTGTGGAATATGGTCACATTTAAACAAACTATGCCATGGATGTGGGCAAAACATCCGTCATTTCACCCGAAAGCCATGAATCTTCGTAGGAGATAGCTCATTTTTGTGAACACATTTTCAACGAAATTGTCGTATTCCAATTTTATTATTTTTGGTGGATACTAGGACATATATAACAATACCACGCGAAGATCTTGCATCGTTTCGAGTTTTTTTGAATTTTCTCGAATTTTCAAAGCCGGTTTCGGGAAACGATCAAAACGGGGGACATGACCGTTCGTACCTAGGTGTTGAATCTTGATGAACTCTTGGTGTATCTGTGTTAAAATAGGTACTTGGCTACCTAAAAATGATTTTTTCAAAAAATAAAGAGAAAACTACGAGACACCTGTAGTTCAAATTTGGCCCGGTTTCAGCTGAATCGGCTGAAATTTGTCTTTTTCGAAAGAGGTGTATTTTGAGCTATTGAGAGGTACTAAATTTGTTATTTGTAGATAAAATAGGACATAATATATTTAGAATTTTACTTTGTACATTTTTTAAACATATTTTGTGTATGTGCTTCACAAAAAAACCTAGTTTTGACACTCCGGAAATGGAAAATGGTATTTTTATTCAACGAAAAATAAAAATTTCTTCGTGAACATTGTTAGTTGTACCAATATGCATATTTGTGTGGAATATGGTCACATTTAAACAAACTATGCCATGGATGTGGCCAAAACATCCGTCATTTCACCCGAAAGCCATGAATCTTCGTACGAGATAGCTCATTTTTCTGAACACATTTTCAACGAAATTGTCGTATTCCAAGTTTATTATTTTTGGTGGATACTAGGACATATATAACAACACCACGCGAAGATCTTGCATCGTTTCGAGTTTTTTTGAATTTTCTGGAATTTTCAAAGCCGGTTTCGGGAAACGATCAAAACGGGGGACATGACCGTTCGTACCTAGGTGTTGAATCTTGATGAACTCTTGGTGTATCTATGTTGAAATAGGTACTTGGGTACCTAAAAATGATCTTTTTCAAAAAATAAAGAGAAAACTACGACGCACCTGTACTCCAAATTTGGCCCGGTTTCAACGGAATCGGCTGAAATTTGTCTTTTTCAAAGGAGGTGTATTTTAAGCTATTGAGAGGTAGTAAGTTTGTTATGTGTAGATAAAATAAGACATAATATATTTAGAATTTTACATTGTACATTTTTGCAACATATTTTTTGTATGTGCTTCACAAAAAAAACCACTTTTGACACTCCGGGAATGGATAATGGTATTTTTATTCAACGAAAAACAAAACTTTCTTCGTGAACTTTGTTATTTGTTCCAACATGCATCTTTTTGTGGAATATGGACATGTTTAAACAAACTATGCCATGGATGTGGCCTTAACATCCGTCATTTGGCCCGAAAGCTATGAATCTTCGTAGGAGATAGCTCATTTATGTGAACACCTTTTCAACCCATTTCTCGTATTCCAAGTTTATTATTTTTGGTGGATACTAGGACATATATAATAACAACACGCGAAGGTCTTGCATCGTTTCGAGTTTTTTTTTTGAATTTTCTGGAATTTTCTATGCCGGTTTCAGAAAACGGTCAAAACGGGGGACATGGCCGTTGGTACCTAGGTGTTGAATCTTGATGAACTTTTGGTGTATCTCTGTTGAAGTAGGTACTTGGGTACCTAAAAATGATTTTTTCAAAAAATAAAGAGAAAACTACGACGCAACTGTAGTTCAAATTTGGCCCGGTTTCAGCGGAATCGACATAAATTTGTCTTTTTAAAAGGAGGTGTATTTTGAGCTATTGAGAGGTAGTAAGTTTGTTATTTGTAGATCAAATATGACATAATATATTTAGAATTTTACTTTGTACATTTTTGCAACATATTTTGTGTATGTGCTTCACAAAAAAACCCACTTTTGGCACTCCGGAAAGGGAAAATGGTATTTGTATTCAACGAAAAATAAAACTTTCTTCGTGAACATTGTTAATTGTACCAATATGCATCTTTGTATGGAATATGGTCACATTTAAACAAACTATGCCATGGATGTGGCCAAAACATCCGTCATTTGGCCCGAAAGCCATGAATCTTCGTACGAGATAGCTCATTTCTGTGAACACATTTTCCACCAAATTGTCGTATTCCAAGTTTATTATTTTTTGTGGATACTAGGACATATATAACAACACCATGCGAAGATCTTGCATCGTTTCAAGTTTTTTTTTGAATTTTCTGGAATTTTCAAAGCCGGTTTCGGGAAACGGTCAAAACGGGGGACATGACCGTTCGTACCTAGGTGTTGAATCTTGATGAACTCTTGATGTATCTATGTTGAAATAGGTACTTGGGTACCTAAAAATGATCTTTTTCAAAAAATAAAGAGAAAACTACGACGCACCTGTAGTCCAAATTTGGCCCGGTTTCAACGGAATCGGCTGAAATTTGTCTTTTTCAAAGGAGGTGTATTTTAAGCTATTGAGAGGTAGTAAGTTTTTTATGTGTAGATAAAATAAGACATAATATATTTAGAATTTTACATTGTACATTTTTGCAACATATTTTTTGTATGTGCTTCACAAAAAAAACCACTTTTGACACTCCGGGAATGGATAATGGTATTTTTATTCAACGAAAAACAAAACTTTCTTCGTGAACTTTGTTATTTGTTCCAACATGCATCTTTTTGTGGAATATGGACATGTTTAAACAAACTATGCCATGGATGTGGCCTTAACATCCGTCATTTGGCCCGAAAGCTATGAATCTTCGTAGGAGATAGCTCATTTATGTGAACACCTTTTCAACCCATTTCTCGTATTCCAAGTTTATTATTCTTGGTGGATACTAGGACATATATAATAACAACACGCGAAGGTCTTGCATCGTTTCGAGTTTTTTTTTTGAATTTTCTGGAATTTTCTATGCCGGTTTCAGAAAACGGTCAAAACGGGGGACATGGCCGTTGGTACCTAGGTGTTGAATCTTGATGAACTTTTGGTGTATCTCTGTTGAAGTAGGTACTTGGGTACCTAAAAATGATTTTTACAAAAAATCATGAGCAAACTATGAGGCAGTTGTAGTTCAAATTTGGCCCGGTTTCAGCGGAATCGACATAAATTTGTCTTTTTAAAAAGGCGGTGGTGAAAATGTTTTTTTTAGGAAGAAGTTTGGTTATTTGTAGATAAAATATGGCATAATAACTTTATAATTTTATTTGGTATAATTTGGTAACATATTTTTGGTATTTAGCCAACATTTCCCTCCCAAAGCACACTCGAAAAATTCGTTCGGTTCCCTTTTAAACCCGAAAATTTAGCTCAAGCGGCAACTTGTCGTGCCTCCATATGATCTAGAATTGAACTAACCGAATCATATGGAGAAACCAGACTCACTCTCGTGCATGACCCGAATAACCATGGTCAATTTAGTGAACTCATCGACACAACGATATAACCCCACCTGACTTGTTAAACCATTTGTATTATACAGAAAATATTAACGGATATACTCTATTTTTTAAAATTTTAACTGTTTTAAATAATTATACAGAAAATATTAGTTCATATCTACTTATTTTGTTAGGAGAGAAAAATCTGAAAAAATTTAGACCAAAATTCTCTCCCTAGGCACCGGAAAATTTTGCTCTAGGCGGCAACTCTCCCGCCTCTCCATTTTTCAGACTTAAATGACTGAATTACCCTACCCGTTGGTAGTTTCATGAGCCAAATGACCATGGGAAGTTTTGTGAATTCCGACCATGAAAGAGATAACCCTGCCGAGTCGTTCCCCTCTCCCCATTCTATCCAGTTGCCAAACGCTAGCCACTTCGAGCGGACTGCCGACGGCCGCCGCCTGAGGGGAGATCCGCCCCGCGGCCGCCCCTCGCTGCCCCAACTCCTCCTTCCTCGACCTCCACGGCCCCTCGCTGCCCCCTCACTGCTCCTCTCCCCTCAGGTGAGATGCATACAGATCTTGCACGACCGCCCCAGCGCACGGCCTCGATCCCATCTAGCACGGCCGCCCCAACACCTCCCTTCCACCGGCCAACGAGACGAACCACAGCTGGGCGTCCTTCGTGTCTCCCTTGATCCGCCCCAACCCTTCTCTTCTCCAGCCGAATCCGCGTCGATCCAAATCCCTACCGCCACCTCCAAACAATCCCCAACAATACCACCGAGCCGGATACCCACCACCACCGCCAAACCACCCCGAAGATAATCCCAACGTCGCAAGGCCACGGTCGCCATCGGCAACGTGCTCCCGCTCGGCGTGCTGTCGGAGGGCGGCGTCGTCTGCAACATGGAGGAGAAGGTCAGGGACCGGGGCGCACTCGCCAGGGCGTCTGGAGACTACGCCATCGTCATTAGCCACAACACCGTCAAGCACCCGCACGGAGGAGGAACCACCAGAACATCCGGCATGCTTCCACCATACAGCATCAAGGTATATATCACCTCCATACTCCCGCCCCTACTTCTTGTGATAATGATTTGTTGTATTTTGCACTAGTTGATGTTGTGTATGATACAAATTATGCTGCATGTGATAGATTTATGACTGTTACACATCACTTCTAGAAACTGAACATAAATGAATGATGCACCTAGACTGTTGCCTGTGCTAATCTGCCTTAATCTAGTCTGCAAAATTAGTTTGACAGTTACTTCATTGCTGCCTATGCAACATATAATTAGCTTGGTTGTGTATGTGCTTCACAACAAGTTAGAGGCAAATTACGTAGTATCCAATCAGAGATTCTGCTCCGTGGACCAAAGTCGTAATCTCGATATCACATACTGCTGCTGTTATGCTTTCTTGAGAATAGCACTGTAAATCCTTGGGTTTCGCTACAGTATTCAGCTGGGCACAGTTTTTGTCCTGGTGTTATCTGAATAAATTGTGTATGATGATGCAGCATCACTGTATGTTATGTCGTGGTTAGAAATCTGAACCTGCTGCTGGTTTTCGCTGTTTTTTTGGGATCAAGTTGATAGAGCTGTGGGTTTGATTTAATCCTCTGCATTTTTTTCCTTCTGCTAATGATCATGCATGCTTATGTACATTTGGCCATTTAGTTTCGACGTGAGAAATTTGATACACCTGCTGCTATTGACGGCTCTGTAAATTCTTATATGAATTTACAATCATCGTCTTGTATGCTATTCTGAACCTGCTCTGGTTTTGGTGTGAATGCTCTGGTTTGAGCTGTGTTTTTGTTTGAATGCTCTGGAAAAACAGATTCTGCTGATGTATCCTTTCTTGAGAATGGCATTGTTAATCCTTGGGTTTCACTGCAACACGCTCAACTTTTTCGTCCCGGTGTTATCTGAATTGCTAGTATGAAACTTGGAGCATTAATTATCTACTATAAGGTATCTATGTTATGATTAAATGTCATTTACGTCCTTTAATAGACTGTAAAATTATCCAAGCCCTAGTGTTCTTTATGTTTGTGCCATTAGTGTCTGCTTTGAATACTTGTTGTGGTGAATGCACTCATATTAATAGTTATTACTCAATTTTTCTTGTTGTGTACTACAGTCTCTTTTTGATGTTCACTCTGATTATTAGCATATACTCCTACTTTCTTGCATCTTAAATTGGTATACTCGGTAGTTCCTTTTCTTGTCTATTGAGGTACTGACATGAATGTTTGTCCCATCCTGTATAATCAGATGTGCCATAAGCATAGGGTTAATGCCGAGCTGGTCCGAAGAAGAATGGCCAAAGTCTGAAGAATACCATCTGGCTGTGATTTTTGCTTGGCCTATGTACTTGCGTTTGTAATCTGTAGACAACAATTGAACTACAAGTATTGTGAGTTTAGATTTAAGTGGCATTCAGTAACTTGTCATTGAGTGTGTAGATAGCAATAATGTTGTGTTGATCTGCTTTACTCATGATGTGATGGTAGGTTTCCGGTCTGAATTATGCTGATTCTCTGAGGTTCCTGGTCTGATTATGTTGATAGTAGGTTATGTACTGTCTTTAATTTTCTGATTGTTCAGTATTTGTCTATTGTTGGCATGTTACCATGTACGAGGTTCTAGGATCTGTTTGGTTTGGTGAACCAATTTACTAGTTTCTACTTTAAATATTTGTTGTGTTGAACGTGTATTAATACCCAATTTCAGTGTATCAATTCTGTGGCGACTTGTCATTCAGTTATCTAAATATTTTAGTATAGGTTTTTGTGGAAATATATTACCAAACACATTCCTGTGAGAAATTTCACACGCAGTACTCTCCAGACCACCTGAAGTTCTTTACATTATCAAATTATAATGTGCTACTAATTAAAGTTTCCTTCAATTCTGTTGTTTCATATGAAGTTGATGATTCAGCATATGCATTTCATGGGCATACATGCAAGATCTCGTAGAACAGATAAACTTACTACCTCTCGTAACTATGATTGATTGCTTGCCAATTGTCATTTGCTACAGTCTCAGAGTATCTTAGCATTGAAAATAATTAGTGTAATAGCTGGTCTTGATATCTTGGGTACAGATGAGGTCTTTGCTGCTGCGTGAAGTCCTGTAGACGCATCGCTTGTTGTTTCTGGACAGAGGGTTTCTTTGGAGGATTGGGTCAGCAGAGGTTATTCAGGAGCTGCCTGGTATGGTTGACTCATCTTCTGTAGTCTAACTAGATCTACCGTACTTGATCCTTTTCTTAACTTTTGCCTTTTTACTTCAGTGTGTTGTAGGAAAGTGTCAGTGAGTATTGCTTCCACAATTGTAAAGGTTAGTTCCAGTTCTTAATTGTTGATAGTTTACACACATTGCACGAAATAAATACTTGTTACCAGATACAAGTGCTAATGTCAAGTTTAGCATGAGTCATCTTTGTATGCCCATATTGAAATGGATTGTAGGATGCACATGGAATAATTTCTAGCAGCATCTAATTGTGCCAATTCTTAGTATATCTTCCTACTCTTAAACTTGCTTGCTTCCTACTCATGTTCTAGTGCGTCGGTTCATTGCTTATATTGTCAATAGGAGTATAAATTTCAGAACAAACTAAGCACATCTTCTTCTATGTTGACATCCTGTTCTTCCATGTTGACCTGCGCTTCTTGAGGTGGTTTCAGGTTCAGATCCAACATTGTAATTTTAGGTGGTGGCATGTTTAGGTCCAGATTTTCCTTTACTGCTAGTGTTAGTTGATCTGCTAACTTGATGTGCAAACGTTATCTGCTACCATTCTTAAGTAGTTGACCTCAAATAGGTGTGCTAAATGTATATGCATGCAACGGTTGGGAGCTAACTTGATCTGCTTCTTTATTGTTGCAACTATTGTGCTGCAACTTGTATTGTTTTAAGCCACTTGATATGCTACTGCACATGATCAGGACCGGGTGGGGCACGACGGCCTGGGGCGAGTAGCTGCGTTGGAGACGACCAGGAGTTTGTGGGAGCTTTGGCGCACATGAGATGGGGCTCTCGCGAGGACCTGGGGCTTCGGCAATCTTGTGCGCTGAGGAGCTATGCCGATCTGGAGCACCAGTGTGTTATATCAGTAGACTAGCAATGTAATAAGTGATATTTACTGTTTATGATGAAGTACCATCTACCGTATGAGAGGATCTCGATTGAGAGTGGAATGCAGTACCATCTACTGTATATGTGCTTCTCTCACGTGTTGTTGTTTCCTGTGCACACGCTGATTTGATAGTTGTTGAATATCTTGAAAAGTTCCTATTCCGAATGTTGGCCCAGCTCTATTGGTATGGGCCGAGAATGCCATGGCCCAAATAAAAAAAACTATCAAATCGTGCAAAACAAAGGCCCAGTATAGGAAAAGGCTCAGAAATATTCGGCTTGGTCCATTTAGGCAAAAAAGTAAGGCTGGAAAAAATCATAAAAAGGCTTAACTGTTGGGCCGAATAATACGTGAAAAAAATCGCAAAAAGGCTTAATTATTGGGCCTGGCCCGTATGGAGGAGCTGCATGAACTGGGCTGAATCTCTTCCATGACCCACTCAGTTGGTCATAATTTTGCCATGTAGGATTGGCCACGTAGGATCTGACGTGGCTATGGCAGGATATCACATGACCAAATCAATCGGTCATAGGGTTATGACCCCTCTGATTGGGTCATAGAGTCTATGACAATTCCATTCAATTAGTCATTGACGATCAAATAAGACGCTCGGTATGTGACTTTTCATTTTTTGTCAAAAAGGGGTCATGAATGAAACTACGTAACCTTCTAGTGACAAATATTGAGGGTCACGTATCAACATATTTCTTGTAGTGGGAGACAGCAGGGGGAACTAGAGCGAGAGCAGAGGTGGGAGCGGAAGCCATGGCTGCGGTGGGCTAGAGAGCAGAGAGGAAGAAAACTAGCTCTGATACCAAGCTGAATTGTGGTGCTCAATACAGGTTTGCATTATACACGAGAGTGAGTACATATAGTCGTGAGGGGAGATCGTGGAACGTGCAGAGGCACACGCAGGTGCGTGCCGCTCTATACGGATCAAGCCCTCGAGAGTAGGACAACAAATAACGTTACATTGTGTTCAGTCAACACTATGATTGAGAAATTAATTTACTCAATGTAAAAATATTGAGAAAATAACATGGTACTATTGAGTGTACTCGCCTCAAACTGTACAAGTGAGCAGCGGAGCGGAATATCTCGGTGGATTTAGTGGTCCTCAGACGCAGGAAGCACAACAGCTGGCAGACAAAAAAATGCGAACAAAAGAGTTCCAGTTATGAGTCTGCTACCATTTTTGTACACATGATCAGCAAAAGAGTTGTACCATTAAGGCATGTGCTTCATAACTCATAATGCCCCTCCCCCGCGCATGTAGACGCCAGCCCGTGCAGCCTCATTCCATTGCGTGACCTTACCCACAGGTGAGCCCAATCCCATTTTCGACAATAGTAATCGTGGTAGGGTTTCACTCCACCTTCGTGGTATGAAATATCTAGAAAATTTCCAAACTAATTTTGCAAGGTCATATCTGAGATATCAACTCGATATGAAACCTCCTAACTCTACATTAAACTAAACCATAAAAAAAATACCTTAACACATTTTTTCCCTATAATTTTTTGTCTACCGCAACCTTCTAAACTACCAAAAAAAAAATTTAGTTTTACAGAAGATAAATTTACATATAGAATGAAAAGAAAATAAAGGAACATATAAACCCAAAAACGAAAGCATACTACACCCCTTTGTCCGAGAGAGAATCTTCATCTCACTTCAACCACATTTCTTAAATAGAGTTACCTGCCCAATCAACAAAATCTTGCGTCTTTCGGAACCTTCCATTTGCACGTGTAAAAATAGTACATACAACACTATACACGGGATTCATTTTCACAGGATAAATGTGAAAATCGGGACCATCCTCCAACCATAGAGTATAGCACACGCGACCGTCCTTCGACAGCCTGACTCAACGATACATTCAGCAAATAAGTCAAGATATGTTTTCAGGAACACCATATACAGGAGACCATGCATAGCAGTACCCCTGGTAGAAAATAGGGCTTTAGTCCCGGCTCGCAACGGCCATTAATCCCGGCCGTACAACCGGGACTAAATAGGCGCGACTAAAGGCCCCCCAACTTTAGTCGCCCCTCTTATGAACCGCGGCTAAAGACCCGTCCACGTGGGCGGGTGGCGTGCGCCGGGTGCGGAGTACCTTTAGTCCCGGTTGGCAACACGAACCGGGACTACATGCTATTTCGTTATTTCTTTAATTCATTTGGGTTTCTAATTATTTTTCACTCCAATTTTTTACTCTTTTTTTTCACTCCCTTTTTTCACTCCAATTTTTCACTCCCTTTTTTTTCAGAATTTTTATTATTTGCTTAGTGTCTAACTACAATTATCTCTAGTCAAATTACTTACTCGTGGTCAAACTTCCCGCTCGGTCACCCATCCTCCCACTACTCTAGCACTAGCACGCTTAACTTCCGAGTTCCATCCCGTCCCGCATCCAAGTGTTTCGCACGCATGTATGTGATAAATAAATAAACATTAACTTTTTCATTTGTATTATTTCTAAAAAATATTCAGAAAAATAAAACTAATTAATTTTAAAATCTTAAAAATACAAATAATTTATCAAATGTCCAGAAAAATAAAACTAATTCCCTGATCTACCCCTCATTACTTGGGTGAGAAAACTAGTCACATAATGTATTGTAGCCATTATTTCCTACCTCCCTGATCTACCACTTGTAACACTCATGTAACTTTGGTGGCACATCTTGCCCCACATAATTTTGAAAATCTAACCGTAGGGATTTTTCCCTACGGTACAATCTTCAAAAAAAAAACTAATTCATTTTAAAATCTTAAAAATACAAATAATATATAAAAAAATTCAGAAAAATAAAACTAATTCATTTTAAAATCTTAAAAATACAAATAATATATAAAAAAAATTCAGAAAAATAAAACTAATTCATTTTAAAATCTTAAAAATACAAATAATATATAAAAAAATTCAGAAAAATAAAACTAATTCATTTTCCCCTTTCCTAAATGCAAATTAATCTGATAAAATTCATGAACCAAACCATATGAAATCTAAACCATATAAAATTTGCAGATCCAAAGTTTGGACTATTATTTTGGACACAAGAACTGTTTTGGCAATGACTATCTGTGAGAATGATTTGAACCTAACTTTTAAAATACATAACCAAAATGGACAAACTAAAATGTTCTGGATAGATATTGAAAAGATCTATCCATAGCATTTAGCCTCACATCAAGGTCAGCAACCAAATGAAAATACCATCCTTTTTAATAAAAGACCAGTCGGCCCTTCTATGATTTTTAGAATGAGTTCAAAAATGAATTCTGAAGTAAATCCAACTGGATGAGTTTGGTATTGACTAGATCTATGTTTTCCTGGCTTAGATTAATTTTTGGAGCTCTAGATTTATTTTTAGTGAACAGATATAGAAACAGTAGTTTTTTTGTTTTGTTTTCTTAATGTGTTTTTGTTTGTTTTGAAATGTGTGTTTGATCTTATCTTGTTTCCTAGCTTGTATAGAGTGTTAGGACTTGATATTAGGTTGTTTGCTTGCAGAACATCTACCTTAGAAAGTGTGTGCATGATTGGAAACCCAAATAAAAATGGAACTAGAATTTGTTACTTTCTAGTTTTATTATTTTGGAATTGTGTGTGAGCTAGATCTTTGTGTGATTGCTTTCGTAAATTTTGTGCTATGTTTAACCCGTGATTTTATTTGAGCCATTACATAACATAGCGGTACATATATCCATTACATAATATAGAAATGATATAGCTAGGAATTAATATAGAAATAATATAGGAATTAATAGAAAGACATATATCCGTTACATAATATATCCATTACATATATCGAACGCAACATAGCGGTACATAGATGCGGTACACAAACAACATCTACTCGAGCTCCGAAGAGTAGATGCGGAACAAGTCGAAGGCAACGTATGCATCTATTGCTGCATACTCGAGATTGATCCGGTCAAGTGGGTTCTTCCCCCAATACATGTGATTCCTCGAGGGGAAACATGTCTTCATGGTTTTGTAGCCGGGATGGATGAAGGCAGTTGCCATCTGAGCCATCCCGGTCTTGTGCCCGTACAGCTCATCAAAATGGATAAGGTCCTGAAGATCAATGTAGTGATCTTCAGGTATCTCAATACCCAACGTGCGCATCAACTTCTGCCGGTCTTGAGTGATGTCAATGCTACAGAAGTCGTAACCCTTGTTGACAAGAAAATCAACAAGTTCTTGAGATTGCTTTGAACTGCTGCAACAACAAAAATCGAACACGTATTAGATTTTGTTGCAACACGTGTATTCTTCCAATGCAACAACAAATCGAAAATGCAACAACTATCCTAAGAGAGATTGTAGTGTGCGTACCTTGCCCATTGGAAGACCAAAACGGTTTCCTTGAAGGCAATCTGGATGACGGCAACATCCTTCTGATTCGCCGTATGCTCTAGATCAAGGTCGAAGAACTTATGGTGTTCATCGGCTTCTTCATAGAGACCGACCAAACGGTTAAGAGCATAGGGGAGCCTCTCACATATATTGGTATATGCCACGTCGAGATTCTTGCGGCATGGTGTGGGCACACGGAGAACGTTCCAAACGGGAGAATCCATGGGTGCTTGGTGGAGGAAGAAGAGAGGAAGAAGAGAAGAGAGGAAGAAGAAACAGAGAGTCTCGGGTGCGCACTGTAACAATGGCCTTCTGCCTCTCGCTCGCGAAATAAAACCGCGCGGGAGGCGAGCAGTTTGGATCTTTAGTCGCGGGTGGCCAGGCCGACCGGGACTAAAGACAGGGATGCCAGCAGTTTGGATCATTAGTCGCGGGTGGCCAGGCCAACCGGAATTAAAGCTCTATGCGTGCTTCCCAACCCGCGACGCATGACCTTCAGTCGCGGGTCGCCTCCCGAACCGCGACTAAAACCCATTTAGTCACGGTGCGTATATTTTGGGGACTGAAGGGGGCGTATGGAAGACCTTTTTTCTACCAGTGTACCATAGAACATAGCACACGAGACAATCCTCCGACAGTCCGACTCGACGTGACATTCAGCAAATAACTCTATGTTTGCAATAACAACACAATTATGATGTCTTCTATCGCATTGGCTATTAGAGAAGTTTTCAACCCTAAAATCCGGAACTGCCAATCATAACCATAGTGATTAGTTTTGTCCAGGTTGATTTCTAGTATAGGCCAAACTTCCAACAAACATCCCACCGGATGCTCTTTTTCTTCTTCATGGTTTATATCAAACAATTTGATGCCAATACCTTTTCGGCTTGTGCATGCTTAGTGGAACGAATCAATTTGTCTCGGTTCTTGTAAAAGAAGAGGTAAGACAGCTGCCAACTAAACAGTCTATCATGGCTCTGTAGAACTAATGAATTTGTGTCGGTGATTGTTTATGAACTACTGGAAATATGATCATCACGGTGATCTCTAACAAAATCTCAAAATAAATCATAAAAATCAAGGGTTGGCAAGGCTTACAACCCAGGCATACGTGATGCACACGGCCTTATCTCGGCAGTAGAGTCGATCCACCCTCGGCGTATAAGTCGATCCCATCCATCCTTGCAAGTGGCCAATTCTTGATTTCATCACACTGTACCGCAGCGCCTCCATCGTCAACGTCCTTACCAGTACCGACAGATCATGTCGATACAGACACATGTATGAAGCCCTAATTGGCGAGGTCAGACCAACAGCCGGGCAAAGGATAAACAAAAGCAATTAGTATCAAAGAGAAAGGTGGGCGCTTAAGAGGGGAGGGGAAGGGAGTAATCGGTGGAGACGTACTGTGAACTCACCTGCAGTCGCTGCTGCCATCCTTGGTCAGGTGGGTCGAGCTGGAGCACCGCCGACGAGGCCTTGGTCTTAGTCGCCTTCCTTTGCGCAAATGGGGATACGTATGAAGATGCAAGAATATACTTATTTTTCTTCACAAATCCTCCCATCCTCATTTGTTTGATTAGAGAGAGAGCAAGCATCACGTATGGGATCCATAAACCGCGGAAGTAATTGAAGAGCAGCAAAACAATAAAGAATTGGAGTAAATTTTGGCATGGCATGGGCTCCATAAATCGCGGAGGTGAAAGGAAGGAGATATGGCAACGTGCCTTCTTGGGCTAGGCCCAGAACTAATCGTGATTGAGAGAGGTGGGATCGTATGGCGATCAACAATGGAGAGGTTAGCCGTAGCGATTAAGGATACATATCGATTGATGGCAGACCATTTTTTACGGGCGACCAACCTACGACCAACTCCCATTTAATAGTAAAGAAATGGGTACGAGGTCTATCTTGAAACTTTTCTGTGTTAGTGTGTGGTATACCTCAAAGTGCTATGGAGGTTTGAGTCTCCTAAACCGAATTATCACCAGGATAGTGAAACGGGACATGCAAAGTGTGGGATTAATTTCCCCCGGTTGCAACAGTTGGGTCTCCTGCCATGGTGGAGTGTTGTCAGGGGAAAACCGGATCGATATGGCTGACTCACTCGGTGGAGGGAGAACATACCAGTTGAGGAGGTTAGGACCAGTTATATGATGTTCGCATACTGTAGCGAATAGTCTGTGCTTGTTCATGGTGGATGTACTGGATCTTGTGGAATGTGTACACCGCTGCAGAATAAATCTATTCCGAATAGCCGTGTCCTCGGATATGGAGAGTTGAATGGACATATCGTTAGTATTGTGTCGATGTTTCAAAAAACAAGTGGAAATTGGTGAATTACCTGGGAGGTACTTGGAAATGGAACTTTGTGTCTGGAAGGTATTGGATGCTGATGAACTTGGAGGTAACTTGTCTTCCAAGAAGTTTTACAAAGAAATACTCCTTTTCTAAAAATTTTCTTTACTAAAAACATTATGGATATGCGATATCTATAAGAGAAACTATATCTATCTTTTGAAGTATCTTGTTCAACTAAGATTAATAAAACTTGTGAAACCATGATGAATCTTCTATCCATCATGGCTAGATGAATCCTAATTATAGCCTACCTACAAACACTTATGCATTCTTTAGCTTTCATTTAGGGTGACTTGCGAGTACATTCAAATGTACTCACATCGGTTCCATCCCTGGCTATTTACCTGGTCAGACTTTTAGGAACAGTCTGAGGAAGATCACTTTGAGGTGGAGTACTTCCACGACCCTACGAATTAGGCATGTCTCTCGGTCAGCAGCCTGTGGTGTTAAGGCATGACTTGGGTTCTACCGCGTTATGTTTTTCTTCTGCTATCGTGTGTGTGTGTTTTCTGCCCTGCGTGGCAGCCATATAAAGACTTGGTCATGTGACCTTCTATAAGACTTGTGGTGTATTCGTGTAATGGATGTTGTACTCTGTTTGCCAACTCTAAATATGTTCTTCACGACTGATTGATCAGGGATCATGAATGTATGCATATTGGAGGTCTTGAACTGCTAGTCCGGGGTCCCCGCACTATCCCTCTTGGTCTATATTTTTGAAGACAATCTATGATCCTCAAGAAGAGCAAAAACACGGCTTTGCTCGAAAACGAGAAGCTTGTAGGAAGGATGTGGAGCGTACATTTGATCTGGGCCAAGCTCATTGGGCTATTGGTTGGCATCCAGCTAGAAGTTGGAGAAAAGAGACGTTGTGGGAGGTGGTGACTCCTTGTGTGGTCATGCACAACATGATAGTTGAGGATGAGCGTGTCGAGCACCTCCTTGACCAAGGGTGGGAATTTCAAGGTGAATTGGTTGTACCAATACCTGGTTTGTCAACGTTTTAGAAGCTCGACAGTTCAAACTCCCGAGTCTGTGCACCCATCCGTGCGCCAGCTCTCTACGTGGTGTGCATCAGCCGCTTCCCTCTGTTTTCTCTCCACGAGCGTGATTTTCTGTTGCTATATTTTTTTTGGAATACGGTACAAAATTCACTAGACTCATTGGATTTCTTCAGAACCCGGCTTCAAGTCAAGGAAGTGGTCAGTAAGGTCGTGATTTCCCCGCTGGATGAACTCGAACACTCTTGTCCTTGACAGCAACCACCACCGCCTCCTGCACATTGCCATGGAGGTAGTTTTAAGAGCCAACAATAAACAGTGTATCTGTGAGATCATGGTAGTTGTGCTCTTTATGTACCAGTATCCATTTTTCTTTGTAATTTATCAGTAGATACCAGAGTCTTATAGTGCACAGATTTTCTGGGCAGATGGAGTATTGTCTTAGAAGTACATCAGGTGCATCGTCCTGCCCTAATGCATATTGCTTCGTTGCAAAACCAATCATGCTCCTCCTTCGTCTTCCTCTTTCCATGTTCTCCACCTATAGAGTGGAAAAAAGAAAGGGACCAAGCATGGCTCACAGAGGTCGAGGCAGAGCCTCGTCCCTGGGCGCCGACGCCGCTCCCCGGCGGAGCGCAAGGCGAGTTGTGGTTGCCGTGGACTCGCCGGAGGGGTCGTCTGCTTGGGCCGAAGCGAACATGGGGAGCCGTCGTGGTCGAGGTGGCCGTGCTCCCCACGGATACGGTGTGATGGGGAGCTCTCTTCCTCGATGGGCGGAGGACACCCGCGTGCCGGAGCATGAGTTCCTGGTGGCCCTCTGCGGTCGCCTCCGCAGTCAGCTGAGGCTCCTAGACGCCTTCGCCGCCTCCGTCGAGCGCATCCCACCCTGCGGCTTCTTGCTTCAGGTGGTGGGCTGCATCAACGGGCCCTGGTGGGTGTCGACGAAGTTTTGCTCCGCCAGTCACCTGTCGCTGGCAAGAGGGTGGAAAACCTTCGCCTGTGCTCAGCGGCTGGAGGAGAGCCAAGTCCTCCACCTCCGCTCGACGGGGTGGACCGCCTCTTCGTGAAGATCTTTGGGCGCCATGGCGAGCGTGTGAAGTGCTGCATCAAGAGCGAGAGCAGTGACGAGGAGGATGACGACGATGATGAAGATGATGTTGCTGAAGAGGAGGACGAGGAAGATCCGTCGACCGTCAAGGAGGAGAGCGACGGTCTGGACTCGGGGAGCGGCTAAAGGCCTTTGGGTGCCTTCGTCGAGACGAAGTGCCTGATGATCCTGAATAGTCGGCCTTCGTCCAGCCGCCTCTTCTTCCTCCTTCTCCTCATCACCTCCATCGCTCCTCCTCGGTCGATCATGTCTCGCAGTTGTGGCGAAGACAGGTTCGGACGAGGCTGGTTGTAGTTTTCCTTTCGTTGATAGCCGCGGAAGGGGGATAGCTCCTTCCTGGTTCTAGCATCTTTTTGTCTTCTCGACGGATCTGCAACATTTCCATGTACTCGAATGTATCTCATGTATGAAATATGAAGGAAATGTGTTTTTTTCCTTATCATTTGCGAGTGGATTCTTTGGAGAGCCAGCGGAAAGAGTTTTTAAACTTAGCTCTAGGAGTTCCAGTGTCCTTGTCGCGGTGAGCTGTTTGCCGTAAATGTCTTTGCCGCTGCCCCTCTTGAGGCATTCTTCTTTTCCTCGTGAAGAGTTCGTGCTTGGGTGCTTCAGGAGGTAGGTGCTTGCTTCTGCAGTGAGCGAGAGTACGTGCCTGGCACTCTTCTCGTGGATACCTCGAGAGGAAGTCAGCACCAAGGGTTTGATGAGGTGTCGTGCATGGTAGCGGCCCGTTTATACGGAGCTCTACCACCTGGATTTATTCTGATTGGGTCCCACACGTGCAAGGGTGCTGATCCCAGCCCACGCTCGCGAGGTGTCCTCGAAAAGGAGTGTCAGATGCATGCTCCCGAAGAAAGAAAGAGAGGCTTGCCGAGAGACAAGTGTTATTGGCAGGGATAAAAAAATTACAGCTAGGGTGAGGCTCTACAACACACGCTTGGGGATGTCATGACCTTGTGGTCTGATGACCCACAAGTATAGGGGATCGCAACAGTCTTCGAGGAAAGTAATACCCAAATTTATTGCTTCGACACAAGGGGAGCCAAAGAATATTTATATGCCTTAACAACTAAGTTGTCAATTCAGCTGCACCTGAAAGTAGACTTGCTCGCAACAATTTATCAGTGGTAACAGTTTTATAGCAGCAGTAGAAATAAAATAACAGCAGTAGGAAAATAGTAACAGCAGTAGCAATCGCGAAAAACAGTAGTATGGGAAGTATCGTAGGCATAGAGGGAATGGATGGACGGGCGTTGCATGGATAACATAGGTCATGTAATAATCTAACACAGGCATTGCATATAATAATAATAAAGCATCAAACATGTAGGCAAACCATAGGCATGTGTTCTAATATAGTTATATGTGCTCGCAATGAGAAACTTGCACAACAACTTTTGTCCTACCAGCCCGTGGCAGCGGGGCCTCTGGGGAAACTACTGGTAATTAAGGTGCTCCTTTTAATAAAGCACCGGAGCAAAGCATTAACACTCTGTGAACACATGTGATCCTCACATCACAGCCATCCCCTTCGGTTGTCCTAATTTATGTCACTTTGGGACCTCGGGTTCCGGACAACAATGTGTGTAAAACAACTTAGAGGTCTGATCAAGAAACAATATTATACTCATGAAACAATAACATATTCATATCTGAAATCATGGCACTCGGGCCCTAGTGACAAGCATTAAGCATAACAAGTTGCAACAACGGTAGAAAACACTAACAATGGATACTAGGCACTATGCTCTAACAATCTAACATTATTACATGATCAATCTCATATAATCCCTTCCATCCCTCTCAGCCTACAGCGGTGTTTACTCACACATGGACGGGTGAAACATGGACGGTTGATGGAGAAGGAGTGGCGGTGTCGATGGCGATGATCTCCTTCGAATCCCCGTTCCGGCAGGGCGCCAGAACATGAACTTCTGATCCCCGAATCAAGGTTCGGGTGGCGGCGACGCTCTATTGTGTTTCTGTGCAATATGACTAACCCCCTCGCGTTTTAGGGTTGAAGGCAATATGTAGTCGAAATGGGAGTCCGAGGGGGAGCATGGGTGGCCCACACCACTAGGTGGCGCAGCCTAGGGGGCGCCAGGGGTTGGTGTGGCCCCCTCCTGGCCCCTCTCCTGGCCCCCTTCTGGCTCCCGAGGCCTTCCGGTGTTTTAAGACCAATGGGGTCTTTTCTGGGCATTTTCCCGAAAGTTGATTTTTCTGCACAAAAACGAGACACCAAGGCAATTCTGCTAAAAACAGCGTTAGTCCGTGTTAGTGGTATGCAAAACTCACAAGTTTAGAGGAAAACAATAAGAAAAGTGTTCGGGAAAGGGGATATGTTTTCGACGTATCGACTCCCCCCAAGCTTAGCTTATTGCTTGTCCTCAAGCAATCCAGTGACAACTGAGTGCGATAAAAGACTTTTACGAACACATTTGTTTCATATGATGTAAATATACTAACTATATGATCAAGTGCTGAGGCAATTCATAATAAGATCTATGGAAAATAAAATTCATCCAACAGTTATGCAAACCATGAAAAGATGCCAACAAACTAATAATAGAAAACATGAAGTACTTCAATCTACAAGATTAAAATGCTCATAATAGGGTATGATAAAGTGTACTCGCTTGCCCTTAATAGTGGAGAAAAACATAAATGCCAGGACACCTCTGAATTTCAAATGAAGACTAGAAATATATATATCAAAGATACAAGCATCAAAGTTATACCACCATCAACCATGTTTTGGGACAAGCACATTACACTAAGAATAACAGTCATGCTGTCAAGAAGGTGCATAAAGTGAGAAGGTGAAGACTCAACATAAAAAGTAAAAGAAAGGCCCTTCGCAGAGGGAAGCGGGGATCAACTCATGTGCTAGAACTTTTATTTTATTAAATAGGGCTATTGATGTATTCTTATGTCAACGAATGGTAAACATACAATACAGTACATCACAAGCCAACTATACTTCACAAGAGAGGCTCCCATACAAGGACGCATCTGGGTAGAAGGTCATCCCTGTTTCTCTTTTGTTTACACAATTATGCTTTGACTGATAAATCAGGGGCAAAAAGAGTGAAGAGAATTTGTGTTATTAGTTTGGGGCTAGGCACCCCGCTGCCGACTCTTCTATCATTGGATAAGCGGATGAAGCCACTAGTCCAGCGTGTGAAAGTCCAATCAACAAGTGAGATAAAGATTCTATATTTACGTTCTCATGAGCTAAACAGGGGCACAAAACAGGAATAATTTTTTAGCAGGTTTTAAAGGTAGCACACGAGAAATTTACTTGGAGTGGCAGTTAAATACCACATATATAGGCAGGTATGGTGGACACATTTGGCAAACTTTGGTTTTTTGGAGTTGGATGCACGAGTACAGCTCATACTCAGTATAGGTGGAGACTAGCAATAGACGGGGAGCGACAAACAAAAGAGCAACAACTGTCATAATCATGCTTGCGACAAAACAAAATTTACAGGGGCATAAAAATGATACAAATACTCCGAGGCAAAATAAATCATCGAGGCTTAAGCGACTTTTTGTTTTTAGTCATAGCATGTGTGAGCATGTGCCAAGTCAATTCAAGCGAAACAATCAGAGGGAGATACCACAATGTCGTACCCTTCTATGAATAAAACAATGCAAGCAAACATTCATACGACATGCTATCTTATATTAATAAGCTGGAACTAAACTACCAAGCATCAATTAAATAACATACACCTTACATGAACGTACTAAGCATGTTCACACAACGAGTATATGTACAAAAATAAAACAAATAGAGTTCAGACCAGCCTCTCACCACAACTCAGATTGTCGTAAATAGTCATTACTGCTCTACACTTGTGGACTGAATAAAATAGAATGATAATCAAGCTCCAATGGAGACCCGGAAGTCCAGTGAACTCTGTAACAAACTTTACAAAACCAAAGAAGAACAACAAATATTTTTGGGTTTTCGATTTAAAACAAGGACAGAAAGAAGCAAGCAAACAACGCAAAATATTTTTGGATTTTTTAATACTAAACTGAAAGGAGAAAAGAAAACAAACCAAATAAAGAAAATAAAGAAGCAAACAAAGAGAAACAACATAAATGTTTTTTGGTTTTTTTGTGTTTTGGAAAACAAGAGCAAAACAATAAAACAAAGAGAAACGAAAGAAGCAAAAGAAAATGAAAACGAACGAAAGAAACGAAAATATGGATATACAAAGAACTGACCGAACATGATATATAAATGAGTGTGATGTCGGTATACCTTCCCCCCAAGCTTAGGCTTTTGGCCTAAGTGGACATCAATCATGGCGCGGGAAATATCCCCACTGTGGTGGGTCGTCCCTCGCGTGGTCGTACTCGGGCGCCCAAGAGGAAGGTGAAGCAGCGGGCGCATGGTCATAAGCGGGGTGCTGGTATGGGATCCCCGTGGCGTCATAGGGCTGCACGAAAATCACCATCGTCCCCTTCTCTGGCATCCTCCCCTTGCTGGGGGTGATGCTCAAGGTATGTGTCCAGCTTACTCTCAGAAAGCATCCATCATTGCCTGCTATTAAGATTAAACAAAAGAGGTGCAGGCAAAAGTATTTTCCTAACAGTTTTAATAACTCTCCACCCGGATTGTTTGAAGAAAGTTAATTCACAAGATAAATTATGTAAGTGAGCATGGGTAGAAAGAAACTTATGTTGAACCATGGAAACAAGATCAAGCCTCTCTATAGGAAACTGCAGGTCTAGAGGGTGTGACTCCAAACCATGCAAAGCTGGCAAGCGCGAGGCAATAAGACCTCCACAAACTCCGCCCTTCTCACGGTTATGTGAGAGACGGTAAGCAATCAAAGCGCCAAAGTTATAAGAGCTATCACATCTTAAGGCAGCTGCAATAAACGCCAAATCATAGACAGATAGCTTGTTGGCAGTTTTTCTAGCTAGCACACATTTAGAAATAAAATAGGCAAAGTATCGAATGCTAGGGAGTTGAATTTCTCAAATTTTATCACTCTCCCCTGTGAAGCTTCTTCCTTGCAAATCTCCTCATACAATTCCAGCAGTGGTTTAGGCTTCCCTCTTATCTTCTCACAAGAACCCCATTCGGGTACCTTGATAGGTGCACAAAAATAACTAAAAGGCAAGTTACAGCTTTATTGTAAATTTTGTAGTGGACCATTGGGTTAGTTGAGGACCATTTAAAACGAAAATCCTGCACCACAGACATAGTTAGTTTCAAATGTTGGATAGGTGCATCCTCAATGAGACGGTCCAAGCCTGCATTATGCACAAGAGTGTTGAAATCCTCCAAAATTTATGTAATCCTCATGAATACTTGACACGAATAAATTTATGGGAACACTCTCTCTTCGCGGTGCACGGGCATGAACTCATGCAACTCCATCTCATGCCGGTTTAGTTGATGAACATTGTGCTCCATCTCTGAAATTTTTCAGCAATCATCACAAAAATTAATTTCAAGCAACTATAAGGTGGAAACTACCATAGGGACTTATATGAGAGCTAAACATACATAGAAACTACATTATTTCCACTCTAATCAAGCATGCAAACTCACATAAGCTGCCACCTACTATACCAAAATACTCAAGAAGTACTTCCCAAATAAAATTCTACTTGGATCATCGGAGGAGTCACATACCGGAGAGCAAATGCACCAGATTTTAGCACAAAAGATGGGCTCAGCAAAGAGATCAAAAAATTTCGAGGAAGAACAACAAGAACTCGGGTTCCAGGAAATGTGTTGAGGTTGGTGGGTGAGAGAGAAGACTTTGGCAGGGGAGAGAGTTAGTGGGGGGCAGGGGGCCCACACCATGTGCTGGCGCCACCAGGGGGCAGGCCGCGCCACCCTATGGTGTGCCTGGCTGGTGGGTCCCCCCGGGGCCTCCCAGGTGGCTCTCTGCCTCATTTTTTACGTAAAAATTTATTGTAATTTTTCTGGAACTTTTCGAGAAACTTTATTTTTGAGGTATTTCCAGAATTTTAATAATTAATAAAAACAGGAAAACAAAAGTGAAAAGGTGGAAAACAAAATCAATACCAGCACTACAGAGGTTCTATGACACTCTAACAGACGAATATCCAAAGAAAACAAAGGTGTTAGTGGTGAAAACGAAAGTATGGATGGTGAAAACATGCATAACCTCAGTAATCAGGGTGAAAACATCAGGAAAATATGCATAAGGATGGTGGAAAACATGATTGTACTCAAGTAGCAATGTGATTATAGAAGTAAACAAGGTGAAAACAAAATGGGGAAGGAGAAAACATTGTCCTCTTCATTCAAAATCATTTTGTTAACAAGGGTGATCAAGTCTTGTTACCAGAACAATTTTCATATGAAGCAAAACTCTGGTAGAAAATAGGCCTATAGTCCCGGTTCGCAAAGGCCATTAATCCCGGCCGCGCAACTGGGACTAAATAGGCGCGACTAAAGGCCCCCCCTTTAGTCGCCCCTCTTACGAACCGCGGCTAAAGGCCCGTCCACGTGGGCGGGTGGCGTGCGCCGGGGGCGGAGGACCTTTAGTCCCGGTTGGCAACACGAACCGGGACTACATGCTATTTCGTTATTTCTTTAATTCATTTGGGCTTCTAATTATTTTTCACTCCAATTTTTCACTCCCTTTTTTTCACTCCAATTTTTCACTCCCTTTTTTTTCAGAATTTTTATTATTTGCTTAGTGTCTAACTACAATTATCTCTAGTCAAATTACTTACTCGTGGTAAAACTTCCCGCTCGGTCACCCATCCTCCCACTACTCTAGCACTAGCACGCTTAACTTTCAAGTTCCATCCCGTCCCTCATCCAAGTGTTTCGCACGCATGTATGTGATACTAGTATCATATCAATCCTATTAACATGTTGGTCGATGCCACATTTCTTTATTGTCTGAATTTCAAATAAATCTTTTAATAAACAAAAGTAATGATGTAACTAATAATTTTGAATAAATAAATAAACATTAACTTTTTAATTTGTATTATTTCTAAAAAATATTCAGAAAAATAAAACTAATTCATTTTAAAATCTTAAAAATACAAATAATATATCAAAATATTCAGAAAAATAAAACTAATTCATTTTAAAATCTTAAAAATACAAATAATATATCAAAATATTAAGAAAAATAAAACTCATTCATTTTAAATTCTTAAAATACAAATAATATATAAAAAATCAGAAAAATAAAACTAATTCATTTTCCCCTTTCCAAAATGCAAAATAAAATCTGATAAAATTCATGAACCAAACCATATGAAATCTAAACCATATAAAATTTGCAGATCCAAGTTTTGACTATTATTTTGGACACACGAATTGTTTTGGCAATGACTATCTGTGAGAATGATTTGAACCTAACTTTTAAAATACATAACCAAAATGGACAAACTAAAATGTTCTGGATAGATATTGAAAAGATCTATCCATAGCACTTAGCCTCACATCAAGGTTAGCAACCAAATGAAAATACCATCCTTTTTAATAAAAGACCAGTAGGCTCTTCTATGATTTTTAGAATGAGTTCAAAAATGAATTTTGAAGTAAATCCAACTGGATGAGTTTGGTATTGACTAGATCTATGTTTTCCTGGCTTAGATTAATTTTTGGAGCTCTAGATTATTTTTTGTGAACAGATATAGAAACAGTAGTTTTTGGTGAACAGATATAGAAACGGTAGTTTTTCTGTTTTGTTATCTTGAAGTGTTTTTGTTTGTTTTGAAATGTGTGTTTGATCTTATCTTGTTTCCTAGATTGTATAGAGTGTTAGGACTTGATATTAGGTGGTTTGCTTGCAGAACATCTACCTTAGAAAGTGTGTGCATGATTGGAAACCCAAATAAAATGGAACTAGCATTTGTTACTTTCTAGTTTTATTATTTTGGAATTGTGTGTGAGCTAGATATTTGTGTGATTGCTTTAGTAAATTTTGTGCTATGTTTAACCCGTGATTTTATTTGAGCCATTACATAACATAGCGGTACATATATCCATTACATAATATAGAAATAATATAGCTAGGAAATAATATAGAAATAATATAGGAATTAATAGAAAGACATATATCCATTACATAATATATCCATTACATATATCGAACGCAACATAGAGGTACATAGATGCGGTACACAAACAACATCTACTCGAGCTCCGAAGAGTAGATGCGGAACAACTCGAAGGCAACGTATGCATCTATTGCTGCATACTCGAGATTGATCCGGTCAAGTGGGTTCTTCCCCCAATACATGTGATTCCTCGAGGGGAAACGAGTCTTCATGGTTTTGTAGTCGGGGTGGATGAAGGCAGTTGCCATCTGAGCCATCACGGTCTTGTGCCCGGACAGCTCATCAAAATGGATAAGGTCCTGAAGATCAATGTAGTGATCTTCAGGTATCTCAATACCCAACGTGTGCATCAACTTGTGCCAGTCTTGAGTGATGTCAACGCTACAGAAGCCGTAACCCTTGTTGACAAGAAAATCAACAAGTTCTTGAGATTGCTTTGAACTACTGCAACAACAAAAACGGAACACGTGTTAGATATTGTTGCAACACGTGTATTCTTCCAATGCAACAAACAAATCAAAAATGCAACTATCCTACAAGAGAGATTGTACGTGTGCGTACCTTGCCCATTGGAAGACCAAAACGGTCTCCTTGTGGGCAATCTGGATGACGGCAACATCCCGTTGATTCGTCGTGTACTCTAGATCAAGGTCGAAGAACTTGTGGTGTTCATCGGCCGCTTCATAGAGATTGCTCAAATGGTTAAGAGCACCGGGGAGCCTCTCGCATATATTGGTGTAGGCCACGTCGAGATTCTTGCGGCATGGTGTGGGCACACGGAGAACGTTCCAAACGGGAGAATCCATGGGTCCTTGGTGGAGGAAGAAGAGAAGAGAGGAAGAAGAAACAGAGAGTCTCGGCTGATCACTGTAGCAATGGCCTTCAGCCTCTCGCTCGCGAAATAAAACCACACGGGAGGCGAGCAGTTTGGATCTTTAGTCGCGGGTGGCCAGGCCAACCGGAACTAAAGACAGGGATGCCAGCAGTTTGGATCATTAGTCGCGGGTGGCCAGGCCAACCCGAATTAAAGCCCTCCGCGCGCTTCCCAAACCGCGATGCATGACCTTCAGTCGCGGGTCGCCTCCCGAACCGGGACTAAAATCCATTTATTCACTGTGCGCATAATTTGGGGACTAAAGGGGGCGTATGGAAGGCCTTTTCTCTACCAGTGAAACTTTGCTAATCACTAAATAATTATGTTACCTTAACCTTGATAGACATAGTCCCAATCATAATAATTTCATATTCTTTTGGTGGTACTGGAATGGGACAATAAAATTCTCCAATCTTGATGGTCTCAATATTTTCAATTGAATTTAAACCATATCTTCTATCAATCTTCTTGGGAAAATAAACAGTATGCTCTTTATCATTAACATTAAAAGTTACTTTTCCTTTATTGCAATCAATAAAAGCCCCTGCAGTGTTAAGAAAAGGTTTCCCAAGAATAATAGACATATTATCATCTTCAGGCATTTCCAACACAACAAAGTCAGTTAATATCAAACAATTAGTAGCAACTTGCACAGGAACATTCTCACATATATCAACAGGAATAGCAGTAGATTTATCAGCCATTTGCAAAGATATATCAGTATGTATCAATTTTTCAAGAGAGAGTCTCTTATAAAGAGACAAATGCATAACACTAACTCCATCTCCTAAGTCACATAAAGAAGTTCTAACATAATTATTTTTAATAGAACAAGGGATAGTAGGAATATGAGGATCTCCAAGATTCTTTGGAACCTTGCCATTGAAAGAGTAATTAGCAAGCATAGTGTAAATTTCCTCATTAGGAATTTTCCTGTTGCTGGAGACAATATCTTTCATATATTTAGAATAAGGAGGCGGTTTAATAGCATCAGTCAAAGGAATTTGCAAAATCAAAGGTTTCATCCACTGACAAAATTTGTTATAATGTTCTTCTTCCTTTGATTTGTCTTATTAGGAAAAGGCATTGCTTTTTGTACCCAAGGATCTCTTTCTTTACAATGTTTATTGGCAATGAAATCCTCACTATACTTTGCAGTTTTAGTTTGCTTTTAAGGTTCAGCTACAGGTTCTTCTTTATCAGAAGCATCACTTTTATCATTACTACTTTCAGTTTCAGCATCAGAAATAGATATACCATTAGGATCTTTAGCAGGTTCAGGAGATCTACAACATTTTTATGTATCTTCTTCTTTTTCTTAGAAGGAGAACTATTGTTTTTAGGTTGCTGAGAATTGATACGTCTCCAACGTATCTATAATTTCTGATGTTCCATGTTGATATTAAGACAATTGCTACATGTTTTCCGTATGTTTTCCTACGTTTTCTTACATTTTCCGGGACTAACCTATTAACAAGATGACAAGTGCCAGTTCCCTATTTTCTGCTGTTTTTTATTTCAGAAAAGTTGTTCTGGAAATATTCTCGGAATTGGACACCATGAATCCCGAAGTTCCTATTTTCCCTGTAGGCTTACAGAAGTCTAAAGGAGACACGGAGGGGGGCCTCGGAGCCCCCACATCATGCCTGGGCGCGGGTGGGCCCCTGGCCGCGCCGAGAGGTGGTGTGGGCCCCTCGGGCGCCCACCGTCATCGCCCTTTCGCCTATATATACTCCCCCGGGGGGAAAAACCTAAAAGAATCGGCCCCCTTCCACGAAACCTTCCGCAGCCGCCGTCATCGTCAACCCAAGTTTTGGGGGACAGATCTCTGTTCTGCCGGGACGGTGAAGTGCCCCCAGAAGCCATCTCCATCGACTCCACCGCCATCTCCATTGCCATTGCTGTCTCCTATGATGAGGAGGGAGTAGTTCTCCCCCGAGGCTGAGGGCTCTACCGGTAGCTATGTGGTTCATCTCTCTCTCCCATGGTGTGATCTATATGTGATCGTGAGCTTTGTAATATAGTTGAATAAGTAGATGTTACTCTTCATCTTGTGCTACTCAAGTGTTCTATTAATATGAACTTTGGAGTCACCTTGTCCCGCGGTGTGAAGGTGATAGTGTGCACATCGTGTGTGTCTCATCTATGAATTGTGGTGTTTGTCTAGTACCTTCTAGGGCGCTCATAGTGAGAGCGTGGGGTTAACTAGACATGGGAATGCTTACTTTAAGGAATGCTTTTTGCTGCCCTACGCAGTGATTAGTGTTCGTTATCCAACCGGAGAGGGTTAAGAGTAGCATAGTTAAGAGAAGATATTTAGTTATTCAATTATGTGATCATTGTTGAGAGTGTCCACTAGTGAAAGTAGGATCCCTAGGCCTTGTTTACAAGCATGGAAACATTGTTTTCCGCCTGTTATGCTACATGTTTGCTTGCTGCCATATTTATTTCAGATTGCTATTATTACTTATAACCATCCGTATTACTCGCATTTCACTATCTCTTCGCCGAACTAGTGCACCTATATACCTGACAAGTATATTGGGTGTGTTGGGGACACAAGAGACTTCTTGTATATTAATTGAAGGGTTGCTTGAGAGGGATATCTTTAGCCTCTACCTCCCTGAGTTCAATAAACCTTGGGTGATCCATTTAAGGGAAATTTGATGCTGTTCTACAAACCTCTGCACTTGGAGGCCCAACACTGTCTACAAGAATAGAAGCGTGCGTAGACATCAAGCTCTTTTCTGGCGTCGTTGCCGGGGAGGTAAGGTAAAAGGTTCTCACATCCTCGGGTGTGAGTGCTTGGAGTTATTTCCTTTAGATTCTGCTATTTTATCTATTTTTTCTTGTTTTCACTAGTTAGGCTTAACGGAAAACAACAACAAAAATGAGAGAGCTTTATAATATTTATCTTGAGTTAGGACATGGAGTGTTTGAAGAGAAAATTAAAAAACCTATGGAACTTTATTTGCATGCTAGTGCCAATGTTATTAGTATGAACTCTTTAAACGCCATTATTGCTAATGCTATGGAAAAGTCTAAGCTTGGGGAAGCTAGTTTTGATGAATATTATATTTTTAGTCCCCCAAGCATTCAGGAGGAAATTTATTTTGATGATACGTTGCCTCCAATTTATGATGATTATAATGATTGTGGTATTCTAGTTCCACCTACTATGAATGATAAATTTTATTGTGATCATGATATGCCTTCTATATATGATGTTTACAATGATGAACATCCTATTTTCAGTCCACCTACTATCGAGGAGAAAATTAATTATGATTACAATATGCCTCCTATATTTGATGATTATGGTGATGAGAATGATAATGATAGCTATTTTGTTGAATTTTCTCCCACTGCTATTAATAAGAATGACTATGCTTATGTGGAGAGTATTAATTCTTTTATGCATGTGGCTCATGATAATAATATTTATTGTGATAGTTATACAGTTAATTTTATTCGTGATGCTACTAAAGGTTATTATGAGAGAGGGAAACATGGTTTTATGCATCTCAAAAATATTAAGTTTCCCATCTTTATGTCGAAATTTTTGAAGTTGCACTTATTTTGTCTTCATATGCTAGTCACTTTGTGCTCGGTTGACTTGTTTTTCTACAAGATTCTCTTTCATAGGAAGTGGGTTAGAATTAAATGTGTTTTATATTTGCTTCTTAATGCTCTCTTATTGTGCTTCAACTCTTATTCTTATGTGAGCATCTTTTAAAAATCATTGTGCCTAGCTGAAAGGCATTAAAAGAAAAGCGCTTCCGGGAGACAACCCGTTTTATTTCTCTGTTTTCTACCCGTTTTCCGTCGTTTATTTCTGTTTTCTTTGCACCTGGGTGTTTTCTATTTCCTTATCAACCCTGCTATCTCTTTTCTTTTGTATCTTTGTTGAGCCAAGTAAACCCTCTAGTGGAAAGTTGAGACTATATTTCGGATTTCTGCGCAGGAAACAGATTTCTGCTGTCCACTGTTAAAATCATATAAATCACAGAAAATTCAAAATGACCTGAGTTTTTTTGTGCGTCATCCTGGGATATATACGCAACTTTTATTAGATGACCACTTTTTTATTTGAGAAACAGAGGATTTTCGAAAAAAATCATCTTTACCTGTTGTTCTGTTTTGACAGATTTCTGCTAATAATTGCATTTGCCTCTTAATCTCTTTCTTTTGGTGTTCTTTTGAGAAAAAGAGTTTTAAAAGAAGTTGTGACAGTAGCTAATGTGTTTATGAGTGTTAGGCCTGTGTTGAAACTGAACCATGTGAATTTATTATTTCGATTGCACTAACGTTGCTAATGAAGATTGTGAGAAGTTTCGTGTGAAGGAAGTTTTCAAGGGTCAAGAGAAGAGGATGATATGATGTGATCAAGAATAGTGAAGAGCCTAATCTTGGGGATGCCCCGGAGGTACATCCCAGCAAATTACAAGAATAATCAAGTGTCTAAGCTTGGGGATGCCCAAGGCATTCCCTCCTTCATCGACAAATTATCAGGTCACTTCTAGTGAAACTATATTTTTATTCGGCCACATCTTATGTGCTTTACTTGGAGCGTCTTTTATTTTGTTTTCAGTTTTTTTGGTTTTCTTTTCTGTAATAAATAGTTGGATCCTAGCACATATGTTTGGGAGAGAGACACGCTCCGCTTTTTCGTTAGAATACTCTTGTGCTTCACTTATATTTGTTGAGTATTCATGCTTAGATATTTTAGTGCTTTCAGCTCTTGTTTTGCATGCCTCCTTTGTTCATAGTTGTTAGCTTTTGTACTTAGATGGTTCTCATATGTGTTATTTCTTGGAAATAGGAATGCTATTGTGATAGTTGTTATAGTGGAAAAGATTGCATGGTCTTATAGATAACTAAACTGCTTCACTTGAATCACTGATGTCGTTTTGAGATATTAATTTTCTTAATGGATAAACGGGAAGGACTAGTAAGTAGAAACTTTTAATGGTTGGTATAAGAAACTTGAAGATGTACCACTATTAAATTACCAGCTGATAGAAACAATGGTATATGATTACTAAGAGTGATACATTTCTGATCGTCCTTTTGTTACGCGCTACGGTCGGGGTAGCCAACAGTGACTTGTCACTACCACGGACCCTTTTGGAGTGATTTGCACTTTGCCTTGTAAGATGATTTGCTTGCTGCAATCTTTTAACTTGTGAGTCTATGTTGCGGTTCCTGGCACTTCCACCATCCATATTTGCTAGCCTCTTCGGTACTGTGCATTGCCCTTTCTCACATTGAGAGTAGGTGCATACTTCTCCAGTGCATCCAAATCCCGTGGGAGGACTTTGTTCTCCTACACATAAGCCCACATATTCTTCCTCAAAACATCCACCATACCTACCTATCATGGCATTTACATAGCCATTCCGAGATATATTGATGCACAACATCCACCTCCATTATGTTACTTGATGATGAGCTTCATGGTTATTTATGCATACTGTTACACTGGCAGGAGCATGCAGTTGGATACATCAGAGATATTTCATTGTGAGTTATGAGTACTAAAAGTGTGATGATTCATTGTAATTTAGGATGTTTCCCCTACCGGTGAGGATATATAAAATAAAAAAATAAAATAAATGAAAAAGCCCAAAAAGAAAAAAAAAGGGCCAAAGAGAGCATAAAGAGAGAGGGGCGCATCACTATCCTTTATACCACACTTGTGCTTCATGTTTAGCACCAATACTTCAGTTTGGAGAGAGTTTTCATATTATTATTCATTCATAACTATGTGGGGAACTTTACATTATAGAACTTGGCTTGTATATTCCAATGATGAGACTCCTCAAATGAGCTCTAGGTCTTCGTGAGCAAGAAAGTTGGATGCACCCCCACTAGTTCCACTGGAGATCTTTCATACACTTATAGCTCTATGTGCATCCGTTGTGTGGCAATCCCTACTCCTTGCATAGCTTCGGTTGTAAGACTTTCTCTAGTCTAATGACCACTTTCAGCTTTGTGAGCCTTTCTTCCATTGACCTTCCAAACCCCCCATAATGTTTTCTTTGCCATAACATCCCGGTGCCACGGACCAACGCAGAACACTTGCTTGATTTTAGTGCGCAAATAGTTTAAGATTCAAGCATTGCATCGTGTGGAAAGCTTGACTTGACCCTAACAGGGGTTGTGAAGATCGTTTGACGTGCATGATTTTGTTGTTCTTGAAAACTTAAATCATCTCTAATAAACTTTGCACGGTTGATAGTCTTTTAGTATTGATTCACTAAATTTTTTGCTTCTTTCTTCTTATTTGTTTATGCATTACTTGTTGATATCAAATATAGATCACGATTTTAGTTCATTTGATCCTAGTTTACATGCTCTACTTTACATATTATGATCAAGATTGTGTGGTAGCATGTCACCTCAGAAATTATTTTGTTTTATCATTTACCTACTCGAGGACGAGTAGGAACTAAGCTTGGGGATGCTTGATACGTCTCCAACGTATCTATGATTTCTGATCTTCCATGTTGATATTATGCCAATTGCTACATGTTTTTCGTATATTTTCCTACATTTTCTTACGTTTTCTGGGACTAACCTATTAACAAGATGCAAAGTGCCAGTTCCCTGTTTTCTGTTGTTTTTTATTTCAGAAAAGTTGTTCTGGAAATATTCTTGGAATTGGACCCCATGAATCCCGAAGTTCCTATTTTCCCCGGAGGCTTCCAAAAGTCCAAAGGAGACCCGAAGGGGGGCCCTGGAGCCCCCACACCATGCCCGGGCGTGGGTGGGCCCCTGGCCGCGCCGGGAGGTGGTGTGGGCCCCTCGGGATCCCACCGCCATCGCCCTTTCGCCTATATATACTCCCCCGGGGGAAAACCCTAAAAGAATCGCCCCCCTTCCATGAAACCTTCTGCAGCCGCTGTCATCGTCAACCCAAGTTTCGGGGGACAGATCTCTGTTTTGGCACCCTACCGGGACGGGGAAGTGCCCCCGGAAGCCATCTCCATCAACTCCACCGCCATCTCCATCGTCGTTGGTGTCCCCTATGATGAGGAGGGAGTAGTTCTCCCCCGAGGCTGAGGGCTCTACCGGTAGCTATGTGGTTCATCTCTCTCTCCCATGGTGTGATCTTTATGTGATCATGAGCTTTGTAATCTAGTTGAATAAGTAGATGTTACCCTTCATCTTGTGCTACTCAAGTGTTTTATTAATATGAACTTTGGAGTCACCTTGTTCCGCGGTGTGAAGGTGACACTGTGCACATCGTGTGTGTCTCCTCTATGAATTGTGGTGTTTGTCTAGTACCTTCTAGGGCGCTCATAGTGACAACGTGGTGTTAACTAGACATGGGAATGCTTACTTTAAGGAATGCTTTTTGCAGCCCTAGGCAGCGATTAGTGTTTGTTATCCAACCGGAGAGGGTTAAGAGTAGCATATTGAAGAGAAGATATTTAGTTATTTAATTATGTGATCATTGTTGAGAGTGTCCACTAGTGAAAGTAGGATCCCTAGGCCTTGTTGCCAAGAATTGAAACACCGTTTTCCGCCTGTTCTGCTACATGTTTGGTTGCTGCCATATTTATTTCAGATTGCTATTATTACGTATAACCATCCATATTACTCGCATTTCACTATCTCGTTGTCGAACTAGTGCACCTATATACCTGACAAGTATATTGGGTGTGTTGGGGACACAAGAGACTTCTTGTATCTTAATGGCAGGATTGCTTGAGAGGGATATCTTTGACCTCTAACTCCCTGAGTTCGATAAACCTTGGGTGATCCACTTAAGGGAAACTTGCTGCTGTTCTACAAACCTATGCACTTGGAGGCCCAACACTGTCTACAAGAATAGAAGCGTGCGTAGACATCAAGAATCTTGTTCAATTCTTTTAGGTTGTCATTCAGGATACAAGGGGTCCTGAGTAGAAAAACCACTTCTAGTAATTATTTCACAAACATGTTTATCTCTAGAAGCATTATCTAGCATGTCTTTTTGCACTTTAGTAAGTTGATCAATTTGAGTTTGAACCATTTGAAAATGTTTAACAAGCATTTTAACATCATTAGAGGTTCTCTCAATAATACCATGCAAATTATCAATAGAGTTTTCCATGAGGTGATTTTGCACTCTCCTATTAAAGTTGTCTTGCTTAACAACATAATTATCAAATTCATCTAAGCATTGATCATGTGGTTTAGAGTAAGGAATATCTCTATTATCAAAATATTGAAGAGAGTGTACCTCAACAGTTGATGGATGAGGAATGGGCTTACATAATTCTTCTATAGGAGGTAAATTCTTCACATCTTCAGACTTAATACCCCTCTCTTTAAGAGATTTCTTGGCTTCCTTCATAACTTCATCATTTAATTCAATCATGCATCCCTCTCTTCTTGGGGGTTTGATATTGGTGTAGGTGTAGGCTCAGGTATATTCCAATCATCATTGTTTTTGGCTATTTTAGCCATTAATTCCTCAACATCTTCTGGAGTTCTTTTCCTGAAAACACAACCAACACAACTATCCAGGTATGTCCTAGATTCAATAGTTAGTCCATTATAAAATATATCTGGGAGCTCATTTTTAGGTAATGGGTATCCAGGGCTAGCTCTTATCAAAGAACAAAACCCTGTCTAAGATTCAGGCAATTTTTCTCCTTCAATTTGCTTGAAGTTAAAGATGTCTTGCACAGCAGCATGTTGGGCACTAGCAGGAAATTATTTTTGAAAGAAAACATTAACCAAATCCATAGGATCAGTAATACACCCAGGTGAAAGATTGTTAAACCAAAGTTTAGCTTCATCTTTCAATGAAAATGGAAGATCTTGGTAACAAAATAAGTACGCAGCTTAGTATCATCAGAAAATAAACTACTCAAAGATGAAAGCTCATTTATGTGTTCCATAGAACTTTTACTTTCAGTTCCACAAAAAGGTTCCTTCTCAACAATAGATATATAAGATAAATCTAGAGAGAAATCATAATCCTTGTCTACAATGTGTATGGGAGATGTGGCAAACTTAGCATCAAGAGAAGAGTTATATTTCACAGCATGTCTTGCAAGGAGACTCTTAAGAGTACTTGCACCAGTAGTAGCACGAGCTTCTTCAATAAAATCGTTACTCAGTTCAATATAGGTTTCATCAAGATCATCAATAAGCTCAGGTGAATTAACAGGTGTACCAATATTATCAACAGAAATTTCAGCATTTTTCATTTGTTTGGATCTAGCAATAGTAGCATCTAGGAAAGGACCTAGAGAACCAGTATCATCAAGCATAGTAGAAGCATCATCAAAAGTATCAGAAACATTCTCAGACTCAGCAAAAGTAACAATACGTGTAGCATGTGGTAGAGTAAGAAGCTTACTCATAACAGACGGTGAATCAATAGCAGCAGAGGTGTTCAGAGTTGTACCTCTTCTTGTAGTGGATGGTAATATAGGAACTTTTCCATCATGAGTCTTGCCCATGATGAATAGCTTGCAGCAAACAATATCACGATCAAGTGAGCAAATAAATAAAGCTATGCTCCCCGGCAACGGCGCTAGAAAATAGTCTTGATGACCCACAAGTATAGGGGATCGCAATAGTCTTCGAGGGAAGTAAAACCCAAATTTATTGATTCGACACAAGGGGAGCCAAAGAATATTTATATGCCTTAACAACTGAGTTGTCAATTCAGCTGCACCTGAAAGTAGAATTGCTCGCAACAATTTATCAGTGGTAACAGTTTTATAGCAACAGTAGAACTAAAATAATAGAAGTAGGAAAATAGTAACAGCAGTAGCAATCGCGGAAAACAATAGTATGGGAAGTACCATAGGAATAGAGGGAATGGATGGACGGGCGTTGCATGGATAACATAGGTCATGTAATAATCTATCACGGTCATTGCAGATAATAATAATAAAGCATCAAATATGTAGGCAAACCATAGGCATGTGTTCCAATATAGTCATACATGCTCGCAATGAGAAACTTGCACAACATCTTTTGTCCTACCAGCCCATGGTAGAGGGTCCTCAAGGGAAACTACTGGTAATTAAGGTGCTCCTTTTAATAAAGCACCAAAGCAAAGCATTAACACTCCGTGAACACATGTGATCCTCACATCACAGCCATCCCCTCCGGTTGTCCCTATTTCTGTCACTTTGGGGCCTCGGGTTTCGGACAACAATGTGTGTAAAACAACTTGCAGGTATGATCAAGAAACAAGATTATACTCATGAAACAATAACATGTTCAGATCTGAAATCATGGCACTCGGGCCCTAGTGACAAGCATTAAGCAGAACAAGTTGCAACAACGGTAGAAAACACTAACAATGGATACTAGGCACTATGCCCTAACAATCTGGCATTATTACATGATCAATCTCATCTAATCCCTTCCATCCCTCTCATCCTACAACGGTGTTTACTCACACATGGACGGGGGAAACATGGATGGTTGATGGAGAAGGAGTGGCGGTGTCAATGACGTTGATCTCCTTCGAATCCCCGTCCCGGCAAGGCGCCATAACCGGAACTTCTGATCCCCGAATCGAGGTTCGGGGTGGCGGCGGCTCTTTGGTGTGTTTCTGTGGAATATGACGAACCCCCTCGCGTTTTAGGGTTGAAGGCAATATGTAGTCGAAAGGGGAGTCTGAGGGGGGTGCCTGGGTGGCCCACACCACCAGGTGGCGCGGCCTAGGGGTCGTGCCAGGGGGTGGTGTGGCCCCCTCCTGGCCCCTCTCCTGGCCCCATTCTGGCTCCCGGGGTCTTCTGGTGTTTTAAGACCAATGGGGTCTTTTCTAGGCATTTTCCCGAAAGTTGATTTTTCTGCACAAAAAACGAGACACGAAGGTAATTCTGCTGAAAACAGCGTTAGTCCATGTTAGTGGTATCCAAAACTCACAAGTTTAGAGGAAAATAATAAGAAAAGTGTTCGGAAAAGGAAATATGTTTTCGACGTATAATGGTCCCCCAAGAAGCACTTGACGTCCCGTGCGGACACGGGACTCCCATCGTCATGGGGCCGAGACTCCGCGAGCTCAGGTGCAAAGATTTGCCATGCGGCTTCCCACTTGTGTGGGTAGAGGCTCTCTACGGCCGAGCGGCCGCCTGATGAGATGCCTCCTGAGACCTTCACGGAGGCCCTAGCGTCGTTTTTACCTTGGCGTCACGGGTCCCCTCGAGGGTGCGTCACCACGGCCTAGGAGGGGCACGTGTCGTTGGGATGTAAATGGACGCCCGTTTAATCCCGTTTGTGTCCACATATTTTGGTCAAACAGTTAAAGGCCATACCTTTTTTCTAGAAAAATGAACTATGGAGCTGCATAAATGGGATTTTGTGGCGCCATTTATGGATCCATTTACATGCCTAACGTGGACCGAGCAAGAACTAAATACTAAGGGTAGAACTTCCGCAGATATTGGATGTTCCACGGGTTTGGCACAGGAGTGCCGTCTTCAGTCTCCAGTCGTGTCGTACTAGGTCTCGCGACGTGCGTTACCCGGTACGTCCCCTCCCACATGGGAGATAGCTTGTGCAAGCCCTCTCGGGAGAGAATCCTCCTCAGGACTAGGTCGCCCACCTCCAGTGTGTGTGGCCTGATGGTGTTGTTGTGGTAGCTCCGGAGGCCTTGCTGATACCGAGCGGCGCAGGTGGAGACTCGGGTTCTCGCCTCCTCGAGAAGATGCAAGTCCTCGGCGTGGAGTTCCCCCTGCCTGTCCTCGTTGAAAGCCATGGCTCGGGGTTAGACAAGCTTGAGTTCTGTAGGGAGAACGGACTCAGCCCCATAGACTAGGGAGAAAGGCGTTGGCCCCGTGGGCTTGGTTGCGATGGTGCGGATTGACCACAGGACCGACGGAAGCTCGTCAATCCACTTCTTGTTGTGTGCTTTGAGCTTGTTGAAGCTCCGCGTCTTGAGGCCCTTGAGGACCTCGGCGTTGGTGCGCTCTGCCTGGCCATTGCTGCGCGGGTGCGCAACAGAGGCGTAGCAGATCTTGATGCCCAAGTTGGCGCAGTAGGACTTGAAGAGGCCGCTTGTGAATTGCGCGCCGTTGTCGGTGATGATGCGGTTGGGCACGCCTAAGCGGCAGACCAACCCCTTGATGAACTTCACTGTCGTCCTTGCCGGGATGTCCCCGACGGCTTCTACCTCCACCCAATTGGTGAATTTGTCGATGGCGACGTAGAGGTAGCGGTAGCCCCCGAGCGCTCAAGGGAAGGGTCCAAGGATGTTCAGACCCCCAGGCCACAAACGTCCATGAGAGGGGGGTGGTCTAGAGCCCTTGCGCGGGATGGTGCGTCTCCTTGGCGTGGAACTGACACGCCTCGCAGGACTTGACGAGCTCGGTGACATCCTTGAGGGTTGTGGGCCAGTAGAAGTCGTACCTAAAGGCCTTCCCAATGAGGGTACGTGATGAGGAGTGGTGGCCGCAGTGGCCTTGGTGGATGTATTGAGGAGTTCCACGCCGTCGTCAGGGGGACGCGCAATAGAACCACGCCGTTGGGGCGCCTCTGGTATAGCTTGGAGTCGATGACGCAATACATCTTAGCTCAACGGGCGACCTGCTCGGCCTCTGCTTTGTCTTCTGGGAGGTCTCGCTTCTGGAGATAGTCGATCATGCTCTTGTTCCAGCATGCTTCCTTGTGAGTGAAGGCGAGCACTAGGCAATTCCTTGAAGGGGTACCACAGTCAGGTGCGCCTTGGGAGGGAGCGGGTGGTGGCTCCTCCTCGAGGTGCTGGTGGCCTTGTGGATCCTCCTCGTCGACAGGAGGGATGATGGATGGCTTGGTGAGCCTTTCTTCAAAGACGTCGGATGCCTGCGCCCAGTTTCTTGATGCTCGCTTGGCAAGGTTGTCTGCTTCTTGGTTGTTCCCGCGCGGGATATGCTACAGCTCCAGGCCGAGGAAGCTCTTTTCGAGCTTGCGTACTTCCTCGAGGTACAGCTCCATGTGCTTGTCCTTGGCAACATAGCTTTTGTTGGAGAAGTTTACCAGGAGCAGCGAGTCTCCCTTAATGACGAGGCACTTGACGCCCAGGGCGATGGCAGCCCTGATTCCGGCGAGGAGCCCCTTGTACTCGGAGATGTTGTCGGAGACTTTGTCCTTGTGGCCAAATTGGAGCTGGACGGCGTAGTAGAGCTTGTCACCCGTGGGCGACGTGAGCACGACGCCAGCCCCCGAGCCCTTGGAGGAGAAAGCGTCGTCGAAATGCATGGTCCATCCTCGGGAGCTAGCTTCCTGGGAACGGCTGTCTCCTCTTCAGGGTCTTCTTCCGGTGGTGAATTTGTCCATTCTGCTTTGAATTCCGCCAGAATTCCTCCCTTGATGGTCTTGGTCGTGAGGAACTGGAGCTCAAAGCGTTGAAGCTTGACAGCCCACTCCGCGACACGCCCCATGGTGTCGAAATTTCAAAGGATCTGCTCGAGGGGAAAGGCTGACACCACAGTGATGGGGTGCCCCTCGAAGTAGTAACGAAGCTTCCTCAAAGCTACAAGGAGCGCGTACATGAGCTTCTGCTGCACGGGGTACCTCTCGCGGGCATCTCGAAGCACGGTGGTAACAAAGTACACAGGATGTTCGACGAGAGCGACTGTAGAGGCCCCGGCAGTGAGTTGTCCTGATGCATTGGGGCTCTCCTGAGGCTGCATGAGGGTGTTCTCCTTGTGGAGCTCCTCGCCTGCAACCGGGTCCTCTCGGGGAGAAGCAGGTGTGGTCTCCAGGTCGGACAGGGCCGCTCTTTTCTTGTCAGCCGGCCCTTCAGCTACGAGTGCAGCGCTGACTGTCTGAGGGGTGGCCGTAAGGTACAGGCGCAGCGGCTCCCGCGGTCGCGGAGCGACGAGTATAGGAGTGCTTTCCAGATACCTTTTAGCCTCCTCAAATGCAGCAGCTACCTCGACAGTCCATTTTAATGGACCCGAACGCTTCAGGAGCTTAAAGAATGGCAGAGCCTTGTCGCCGAACCTGGAAATGAAGTGCCCTAGGGCCGCCACGCATCCCGCGAGGCGTTGCATATCCTTCAGTCGTCGTGGAGGTTGCATCTCTTTGATGGCCCGGATCTTGTCGGGGTTCACCCCGATGCCCCGATGGGACACCAGGAAACCCAGCAGGTTCCTTGCCGCAACCCTGAATACGCATTTGTCGGGGGTTTTGAAACGTCTCGTCAAGGTCAGCGACGAGCGTGCACTCTTCGTGAGTTTTGACGACAATGTCGTCGACGTAGGCCTTCGCGTTCTTCCCTATCTGCGTCCCCAAGGCGATGCGCATGAGCCTTTAAAAGGTGGCTCATGCATTCTTCAAACCGAAGGGCATACAGACGTAGCAAAACACCCCACAAGGCATCAGGAAGGTGGTCTTCTTTTCATCCTCTTTGGCCATTTTGACTTGATGATAGCCTGAGAAGCCGTCCAGGAAACAGAGGAGGTCGCACCCAGCGGTGGAGTCCACGATTTGATCGATCCTCGGGAGAGGATATGGATCCTTTGGATAGGCCTTGTTGAGGTCGGTAAAATCCACGCAGAGACGTCCTGGACCCATGTGCTTGGCGATGACGACGGGGTTGGAGATCCAATCGGCATGGATGACCTCGCGGATAATCTTGGAGTCCATGAGCTTCTCCACCTCCTTGACAATGAACTCTTGCTTCTCCGGGCCCTCGCGACGGGCCTTCTGCTTGACCGGGCGAGCTCCCGGGCACACCGCTTGGTGGTGCTCGATAACCTCTCTTGGTAAACCAGGCATGTCAGACGTTGTTTGTGCGAACATGTCCATGTTTGCCCAGAGGAAGGCGACGAGCGTGCTTTCCTGTTTGGGGGCAGCTCGGCCCTGATGGTGAGTGTCGGCCCCATGCCGTCGGGGTTCATGGATAGCTTCTTTGTCGCCACCCTCTCGTGAGAAAATAGTTGTTTCTTCTTTGGAGGTTCGACTGCGTCCCCGAGGTTTCCCTCGTCGATGGGGTGTGATGCTGCCACCTCCTTGTACGCATCCTCCATGGAGCGCACCGCGTCCTTTATGTCCCCGTGAACAGTGAGGGGTCCGCTGCTCCCGGACATCTTGACCATGTTGTAGGCGTGGTGTGTTACGACCACGAACTTTTCCAGCGCCGGGTAACCGAGTATGGCTTGTAGGGAAGCCCAATGTGGGAGACGGAAAAGTCGCTCTCCTCGGTGCGGTAGTTGTGGTGGGTCCTGAACGTGACCGCCAGCCTGAACCTCTCCAGCGGCACGGTTGTGCCGCTGGTTACTCCGGTGAAGGGCCTCGTGGCCTTGAGGCGGTCACGCGGGATGCGTAGCTTCTCGAAGGTTCCGAGGGAGATCACGTTGAGTCCGGCGCCTCCGTCCACGAGCGTCTTCGAGACGGCGACGTGGTTGATCGTGGGGGTGCACACCAGTGGGATGGCTCCCCCTGAGCCAACGGCCTTGGGGTGGTCGGCAGCGTCGAAGAAGATCTCCTAGTGGGACCACTTGAATGGCAGTGTGGCCGTTTCACCCCCACAACAGGCGGAGTTGACCTCCCGTGATGCCCGTTTGAGGTGGCGCCCGGAAGAAGGGGCGAGGGACCCTCCGAGTATACAGCCGATGTGACGAGTGGTGTCGTGCGCCTCCGCCGCCCGGCGCGGCCGCCATGTCCCAAGGAGAAACGCCAGAGAGTCACTTGACCCTCGGGTTCAGCACGGGGAAGACGACCGCGGTGGCGGAAGAGTTGGAGAAACTGCGTGCATAGGTCCTCCCACGAGTTCACGGAGCTGTCCGGGAGGTTTAGCAACCACGCGAGCGCATGGCTGCGGAGAGCCAGGGGAAAGTACCTCAGGAGGCACCAGTCACCACCCCCAGCAGCCCTGACTCGTGGCTCGTACTGCCGTAAGAAGTTCGACGGGGGACTGTCCCCTATGTAGCGTGGCGGCAGGCGAGGCCGAGAGCTTAAGGCCGCCTTTCCTCCCACGGGTCTCTGTTGAACGCGTAGCAGCACCCTCCCCGGGCGCTCGCCCGCCGCTCTCGGTATCTAGGCCACTCTGAGTCAGTGGTGGCGTTTCCCGGGGCGAAGGATGTCGTGTCGCACGCTCGAGAGCACTGTGTCCTACATGTGCAGGGTTCCGCCGGCCTGACCACGAGCGTGTCAGCCGCGGTGAAGCCAGACTGCTCCCAATTGGCTGATGGAGCTGAGGTGAGCTCGATGGTGCACACCAAACGAGCATCACCTGCGTCGAGCACGGTCGGTCAGGACGCCGGCCCCTGTGCTCCAGATGGGGCATCTTGCGCGGTTACCCGTGCAGGAGATCGCAGGGGCCGCGCCGGGTTCGCATGGAACTCGTCGGCATGCGTCGTGCCATGCCCGCGCTTCGATGCGGGTGAGCGAGAATGGGAAATCCCAATGTGGGAAAAGTCGGTGACGAGGCCGCCGAGGTTGTTCCTCTCCCAGGACCGCGCCCTGCGGTTGGTTCGATTAGTGTGGGAAGCGACCATGGCAACGGAGATGCGAGAGAGACGCCTTAGCCCCCTACCTGGCGCGCCAAATGTCAAAGTGTCTGTTCTTTCAACGATAGGGTAGCACACAAAGGTTCGAACACTGGAGGCTAACCACGTTCAATTGCACCTCTGGAGGCTTCAAGAGGGGAGCTCTCGAAGGAAAACGTTCACAAGACAAGGGTTTTACCCAGGTTCAGGCCACCGTGATGGTGTAAAACCCTACTCATGTTTGTCTGGTTGATTGCACTGTGAAGATTACAGTACAATGGAGGATTCTGGTGATCTATCTACTCGGTGTCTTCTCTCTTGCTTTCATTCCTCTTCCCCCTCCGAGGAGGTAGGGGAGGCCTACTTATACCGGCTATCGGTCCTGTTTCCCGCTCACATGGCGGGAAACGGATACCACAAGGTGCCAAAGGTTGGAGCGTCTCGTACATTGCGCCTCCTGTGCAGTCCTGGTTGTAGAGGGACAGCTGCGCCGTCAATGGCGTCATGGTGTGGGAGCCTGGTGACACCGCCCTTGTCTCCTAGCGTGGACTTCGTCTTTTGGCACCAAAGAGGAAAGCCACAAATTGGGATTTGGTGCGCGCAGCGGGGCTCCGCGCTTTATACACGAGAATGGGAACTGTCAAAGCCATCTTGTCTCCTGCGGCAGCTTCCTCATCCGTGCAGAGGTCAGAGTGTAACCCTCACATGGGTTGTCTCCCAGCGGACGAGGCTCCTTCCGGGAAGGAGCGGGGTCGGAGCAGGACTCCTCCCCAGCGATGCGTGGTTGAGAACCCTCGGAGATCTCCTCTTCAAGGGTCCGGCCTTGGTGGAGAGCGGTTGAGGGGTTCTCCATATCTTGAAGCACGGGTACGGAATCCTCCCGTGCCCGATGGACTGGGACAGCACTAGACAGCCCAGGATACCCTAGTATTTGTGGGTCCGACAATATCATCCTCTTCTCTTGACCCCTGAAAACTTCCTTCATACCAAACTCAATGTAATTCTCATTAGAGGGTTAGTGCACAATCAAAAATTCACATGTTATCCATGGACACAAGCATTATTAATACTTTTAAACATTAGCTACAGCCACTGCTTCTTTGTGGAGCAAAGAAATCCACCCGACATAGTAAAAGAGAGAATGCAAGTAAAAAGGCAGAATCTGTCAAAACCAGAACAGTCTGTAAAGATGAATTTTTTCGGAGCACTTATGTTGCTCAAATCGAAAAACGCAAAGCTAGAAAAAGTTTTGGAATTAGCAGAGGAATAAGCACAAAAAACTTTAGGTCATTTTGAATTTTCTGTGATTTATGCGATTTTATACGGTGGACAGAAGAAATCGGTTTCCTGCGTAGAAATCCAAATCTAACCTCAACTTTCACTAGAGACTTTACTTGGCACAACAAATGCGAGAAAATAAAGATACAAGGAGTTTCTACAAAAGTAAACAACACCTTGACTCAAAGAAAACAGATAAAAACAAAGAAAAAATATAACCATGGGTTATCTCCCAAGAAGTGATTTTCTTTAACGCCTTTTAGCTAGGCATGATAATTTGAAAAGATGCTCATTTGAGAAATATGAATTGAAGCAAAGAGAGCATCAAGAAGCAAATTTAAAAAAAAATTAAGTCTAGCCCACTTCCTATGAAAAAGAATCTTGTAGAAGAACAAGTCAATAAAGCACAAAGTAACAAGCATAGGAAAGCAAAACAAGTGCAACTTGAAAACTTTCAACATAAAGAGGGGAAACTTGATATTGCTGAGATAAATAAAATTATGTTTCCCTCTCTCATAATAACTTTCAGTAGCATCATGAATGAAATTAACAATATAATTATCACAAGAAACATTCTTATCATGAGCCACATGCATACAAGAATTGATACTCTCCACATAAGAATAGTCATTCTCATTAATAGTAGCGGGAGGAAATTCAACAAAAATAGCTATCATTATCATTCTCATCACCATAATCATCAAATATAGGAGGCATATTGCAATCATAATTAATTTTCTCATCAATAGTAGGTGGACTAAAAATATCATGTTCATCATAAATAACTCCAACATGATAGATAAGTTGTATATTAGGGAGATGGTTTTGGGTAATCCCTCCATAACTATGAAAAGTTCCATCAGGATAATTGTAATCATAGCCTATGTTATAGCATATTTTATAATAGTTATCAAAGACTGGAGGCATAGTATCATCATAAGCAATAGAATAGTTATGTTCCAAAGTGCATTCATTTGTAAACATATCATCATTTTTAATAGAAAGAGATGCATCAAGCATATAATCATCAGTAGCAAAAGGATTTTCAAACACATCATCCACAAGCTCAGAGCTTTCTATATCATCATTAGAAGGAACATGGATAGTACTAATAGTATAGCAATTATCATAATTTTTAGAATTGGTACCAAAGAGATTTTAAATATAAAAAATTGTGTGTTTCTCCCAATCATGATCACTTTTCATAAATAACAGGCATAGGAAAATCATCGAGTTCAGACTCATCAAAAACTATAACAGGAGCAACATGCTTAGGGGTGGATACCGTTACCTCTCTCCATTTACTCCTCTTATTCTTCTTCCTCTTCTTCCCCTCTTTAGGTGGTAGAGGCCTGGAAGGACTCTTCTCCACATACTCTGGTTTATTGTCAGAAACAACAGAAAAAACTTTGGAGGATTCCTCCTCTTCATTAATAAGAATAAAACAAATATTAGTGCTGTCATATTTTGGTAAAGTCTCCTCTTTTATAATATTTTGTATGTAAGTATTTGTGTGGCAATTATTAACACAATAAAGATGACAACCATGCAGGACACTATTCATATCAAGAGCACTCATATGTACTAAAGAAAGTTTTCTTGATAACTCTTCACACCCCCAAAAATAATGTAAGTTCATCATGTTGATTAGGAGTGATCATGTCATCACAATACAAACTTTCAGTACTCATAGGATTCGAATGGTTATTATTACAGCCTGAGCATTGAAAATTGAAATGACCCACTTTACAGCAAAGTTAATAAATAAAAGGATAGAGGGCACAATCTTTTTTACCAAGATCATCTAAAGCCCTGTCCCACTTTCTATTTTTTCATTCTTATGATGGATACAATATTATTCTTAGATTTGATTCTTTTCACAAGGTCTAAGTGCTCCACAAAAATTAACATGCTTATAAGAAATAGTACTTTCAGAAGTTTGAGCATGTTCATTGCAATCATTAATAACAATTTCATTTTTCATGGAAGTGTCTTTAAAAGGTTCATGATATATGTCCCCATTTTCTTTAGGAACATTAATATAAGAGGAAAAGGATATATACCAACCAACAATCATTTTAGGAACCATATTTAGCACTAAGCTCTTGAAAATCAGCAGTTTTGTATGTTACTGTCTTCATTTGCCCCGTTTTGAGGGGGCCTTTCGGGTATATACAAGCGGTGGGAAATCTCTTCCCCCCGTTATTCTCGAAAAAAATCAGCAGTTTCAGCGAAAGACTTAATGCAATCATACTCATAGTTTATTCCTGATTCTTTACCTTTGTCGTTATTCCAACCTTCATTATTGGTTTGAATTGTTTCAAGAAGATCCCATTTAGCTTCAACCTTCTTACTTGAGAAATACCCCTCTGAACAGGCATCTAGATAATCCCTGTAATGTCCTGAAAGCCTTGCATAAAAATTAGCAACAATTATTTCCTTAGGAAGCTCATGGTTAGGACATTTGAGTATTAATCTTTTCAGTCTTCCCCAAGCTTGATCAATGCTTTCTCCATCACAAGGCCAAAAAGTATAAATGTAATTCCTATCTAAATACAGTTCATAAGAAGGATAAAATTTAGAGTAAAAGAGAGATTCAAGCTCCTTCCACTCCCAATGGTGAGGATCATCTAGCAGCTCATACCACTCCCTTGCTTTGTCCCTAAGTGATAAAGAGAATATCCTCCTCTTAACTTGGTCCGTAGAAATACCTGCACACCTGAATAACTCGCATAAATAAGTTATAAAGAGTAAATGATCACTAGGATGGACAGTTCCATCTCCAAAATAACAGTTGTTCATGACACGTTCAATAATTTTCATATGTATTTTAAAAGGAATACTTTCAGTAGGAGGATTTAAAATATCACAAGCATCATTAGATTTATCACATATGGGAGATAAAGTATCATCAGAGAAAAAATTTCTCCTCTAAAGCTGGGAAACTAAAAAGATCATTGTTTTTATAAAAACTAGCTTCCCCAAGCTTAGACTTTTCCATAGCATTAGAAATAATGGCATTCAAAGAATTAATGCTAATAACATTGCTATCACTATTATGCAAACAAAATTCCATAAGTTTTTTAATTTTCTCTTCAAAAGCATCATGTCCTAATTCAAGATAAAGATTATAAAGATCTCTCATATTTTTGGTGTTTTCCATTAAGCCTAAAGATAAAAACAAGGAACAAGTAAAAATAAGCCTAACTAGTGAAAACAAAAACAAGAAACAAAAGATATAATTGCAGAATCTAAAGGAAATAACTTCGAGCACTCATAGAGGATGTGAGTACCTTTTACCTTACCTCCTGATGGTGCAGATATTGCACTCATTGGGAAACCCCAAGAGGAATGTATGAAGATCACAACAGCAAATTTCCCTTAGAAAGAAACCAAGGTTGAATCGACCAGTAGGAGAAAGAAATCACTTCCGAAGGTTGATGCAGCTGATATGGTAGGGCGCACTACCAATTCAGAAACAACATGGAAACTACACAACACAATCAAATCACTTTGCCCCAACAAAGTAGTGAGGTTGTCAATCTCACCGGTTTTTCTGAAAACAAAGAGGTTAAACGTATGGTGCGGAAAACAGTACTTGTTTGAAGTAGATGAAAAGAGAACAGTGATGGCAGTAGGAAAACAGTAGGAACAATATGAAAACAGAGATTACAGTGGTTGTATTATCAGTATGAGGAAATGGACCGGGGTCCACAGATCACTAGTGGTGTCTCTCCAAAATAGATAGATAGCATGTTGGGTAAACAAATTACAACTAAGCAATTGACAGATATGAAGGCTGCATCGTAGTGCATTTGCATGACATGATGATTACTACGTGATTCATGCGGGCATTACAACAAGATACATAAACCGTTATCCAACTGCATTTATGACTAATAATCCACCCTTGGAATTTCATCCGAGTAAACCTTGGGTATTAAGTTGCAAGAAACAGATAATCGCAGTAAGCAAAGTGTGTAATGTAAACAATGTAAACATCGTTGTTTCCTCCCTAGTGGCAACGGCACATCCCCCACCCATTTATGTTTTTGTCACTCGAGCGTGAGTGAAAGGGAGGCATGGACCCTCTATCTAGCATAAATACTCCCTCTTGGAGTTACAGGCATCTACTTGGCCAGAGCATCTACTAGCAACGGAGAGCATGCAAGATCATAAATAACATACACATGAAAAGAACATGATATATTGATAATCATTGGACATAGCATTCAATATTCATCGGATCCCAGCAAACACAACATGTACCATTACAATAAGATGATCTTGATCATGTAGGGCAGCTTACAAGATCTAAACATGAGGCATAAAAAGGAGAGAATAACCATCTAGCTACTGCTATGGACCCGTAGTCCAAGGATGAACTACTCACGCATCATTCCGGAGAGGGCATGGTGGTGTAGAGCCCTCCGGTGATGATTCCCCCTCCCAGCAGGGTGCCGGGGAGAGCTCCAGAACCCTCCCGAACTAGGGTTGACGATGATGGCGGCTGCAGATGTTTTTGGTGGAAAAGGCTTCTATCTTTAGGGTTAACCCTTTGAGGAGAATATATAGGCACGAGGGCAACATTGGTGGGCGGCCAAGGGGCCCACACCACCCCCCAGGCACAGACAGAGGGGGGCGTGCCGTCCTATGGTGTGGCGCCCATGTGGCCCCTCTCCGGACTCTTTGTGCGTGACAACTTTCTAAGACTTCCGGCCTTCGAATTGTCCAATTCCGAGAATATTTCCATAACAACTTTTCTAAAACTAAAAATAGCAGAAAACACGAACTAGCTCTGTGGCATCTTGTCAATAGGTTAGTCCCAGAAAATCGATAAAAATGGCATAAAGTGTAAAGGAAACATGTAGAATATAGTATGAAAAAAACATGGAACATCAGAAATTATGGATACGTTTATGACGTATCAACATCCCCAAGCTTAGTTACTACTCTTCTTTGAGTAGGTAAACAATAAAAACAAATAATTTCTGACGTGACATGGTACCAACATAAACTTGATCATCATAAAGTAAAAGCATATGTACGCTGAGATCATAGTACTTTAAACACAGGCATGATAGATATAATTCTAACAATGAAACTTAGAAATCACCTTGCATCATGAAAAGTAACAAAAATAAAAGATCATGAATAATAATGCATTTGAAAGTTATGTGTTTGTTTCGAGCATGAAGAAAACATATCAAAGTGATATTTCGCTTGTCCTTAAAAGTGGGGAAAAACAGAAATGCCAGGACACCTTCAAAGTTCAAGTGGATGACTAGAGCAAATAACTTGAGAGCAAATAATAACACATCATGAATCAATTAATAATAGTTTCTGGGACCAATGAACCATAAACTCAGAATGGCAAATACGTTCTCTCAACTGTGCATAAAGTTAGAAGATGGAGACTCAACATAAAAGTAAAAGAAAGGCCCTTGACAGAGAGAATCTGGGATTAACTCATGTGCTAGATCTTTTTATTTTATTAAACAGAGGTATTGAAAACAGTTTTTAGAGAGGTGTATGCTTATGTCAACGAATGGTAAACAGAAAATGCACTACGTCATAAACAACCTAGACTTCACAAGAGCGGCTCCCATTGAAGGACGCATCTGGTATAGAAGTTCATCCCTCTTCCTATTTTGTTTACACAATTATGCTTTGACTGATAAATCAGGGGCAAAAATAGTGAAGAAAATTTAATAATAACCAATTTTGGGGCTAGGCAGCCCGCTGTCAGCTCTGCTATCATTTGGATAAGCGGACGAAGCCACTAGTCGAGATGTGTAAAGTCCAATCAACAAGTGAGATAAAGATTCTCTATTTACGTCCGCATGAGGTAAAATAGGGGCACAAAACAGGAATAATTTTGAAAGTTTTAAAGGTAGCACATGAGAAATTTTCTTGGAGTGGCAGTTAAATAACATATGTAGGTAGCTATGGTGGACACATTTGACAAACTTTGGTTTTTGGGATTTGGATGGACGAGTAGAGCTCATACTCAGTACAGGTAGAGGCTGGAAATAGACTGGGAGCGACAAATCAAGAGAGCAATAATGGCCATAATCATGCATAGCGACAAAACAAATATTAATCAAAGCATAAAGGGTATTACAAGTCAAAAACTAAATGATCATAGAGGCTATAAGTGACTGATTTGTAGTCATAAACATGGTGTAAGCATGCGCGAAGTCAACCAAATAAAGCATTCGAAGGAGAACACCACAAATTCATGCTTCAATATGATAAAAAAACAACTCTTGATTATTTCAATGGCACATTAAGAACTCTCAGCTATTTGAGACAAGTCATGCTACAATAACAAACACTAAGTATAGAATTAAAATAGCATCTAGCATGACATGAAAAAGTCTAGCGACAGCCTATACAAGCTTCTATTTGCACCGTTATAAGCACGAAAATTGTACAACTGCTTTCCAAAAAATATTATTTTATACTAAACAAAAACTCTCCAAGAGATAGCAATGAAACAAGATATTACTAACATAACTCTTCTAGAACTAACAACTCTAAATAAGAGATGCATGAAAAAACAGGAGCTAAAAGGATTTGCAGCAGCTAGAAGAAAAACTAAGAATACGAGCATAACAAGTATTCATATGAAAAAGAGGAGCGTGTCTCTCTCCCACACAAAGAATGCTCGGTTCCAAACATATTATTGCAGCAAGGAAAACAAAACAAAACAAACAGGCGCTCCAAGTAAAATTCATATGATGTGACCGAATAAAAATATAGTTTCACTAGAAGTGACCTGATATTTGTTGATGAAGAAGGGGATGCCTTGGGCATCCCCAAGATTAGATGCTTGAGTCTTCTTAGAATTTGCTGGGATGAACCAGGGGGCATCCCCAATATTTTTCTTTTCACTCTTCTTGATCAAATTATATCACCCTCTTCTCTTGACCCTTGAAAACTTCCTTCACACCACACTCAATGTAATTCGCATTAGAGGGTTAGTGCACAATAAAAAAATCCACATGTTCTGCATGGGCGCAAGTGCTATTGATACTTTTAAACATTATCTATAGCCACTGATGTTTCGTTAAGCAAAGAAATCCACTTGACATAGTAAAAGAGCAAATGCAAGAAAAATGGCAGAATGTGCCAAAACCAGAACAGTCTATAATGAAGAATTTTTTAGGGACACTTAAGTTAGTCAGATCGAAAAACATAAAGATTGGAAAAAATTCGGAATTAGCTGAGGAATAAGCAGAAAACATTTCAGGTCATTTTGATCTTTCTGTAATTTATACGATTATTTACGGTGGACGGTAGAAATCTATTTCCTGCGCAGAAATCCAAACCCAACTCCAGCTTTCGCTAGAAACTTTACTTGGCAAAACTAATACATGAAAATAAATATACAAAGGAGTTTCTACAGAAGTATACAACCCCTTGACTCAAAGAAAACTGAGAAAAACAAAGCAAAAAAAAACATGGGTTATCTCCCAAGAAGTGCTTTTCTTTAAAGCCTTTTAGCTAGGCATGATAATTTGAGAAGATGCTCCCATAAGAAATATGAATTGAAGCAAAAGAGAGCATCAAGAAGAAAATGTAAAACAAATTTAAGTCTAACCCACTTCCTATGCAAAAGAATCTTGTAGAAGAAGAAGTTAATAAAGCACAAAGTGGCTAGCATAGGAGGAAAAAATATGTGCAACTTCAAAATTTTCAACATAAAGAGGGGAAACTTGATATTTTTTAGATGCATAAGACTATGTTTCCCTCTCTCATAATAACTTCCAGTAGAATCATGAATAAAAGTAACAATATAAATATCACATAAAACATTCTTATCATGAGCCACATGCATAAAAGAATTGATACTCTCCACATAAGCATAGTCATTCTCATTAATAGTAGTGGGAGAAAATTCAACAAAATAGCTATCATTATCATTCTCATCACCATATTCATCAAATATAGGAGGCATATTGTAATCATAATTTATTTTCTCCTCAATAGTAGGTGGACTGAAAAAAGCATGTTTATCATTGTAAACATCATATGTAGAAGGCATATCATGATCACAATAAAATTTATCATAAATAGTAGGTGGAACTAGAATACCACAATCATTATAATCATCATATATTGGAGGCAAAGTATCATCAAAGTAAATTTGTTCCTCCGTGGTTGGGGGACTAAAAATATCATTTTCATAAAAACTAGCTTACCAAAGCTTAGATTTTTCCACAGCATTAGCAATAATGGTGTTCAAAGAATTCATACTAATAACATTGCTACCAGCATGCAAATAGAGCTCCATAGGTTTTTTAATTTTCTCTTCAAACACTTCATGTCCTAACTCAAGATAAGGATTATAAAGCTCTCTCATAGTTTTGTTGTTTTCCATTAATCCTAACTAGTAAAAAATAAGCCTAACTAGTGAAAATAAAAACAAGAAACAAAAAGATATAATTGCATAATCTAAAGGAAATAACTTCGAGCACTCACAAAGGATGTGAGTACCTTTTACCTCACCTCCCTGGAAACGGCGCCATAAAATAGCTTGATGTCTACGCACGCTTCTATTCTTGTAGACAATGTTGCCCTCCAAGTGCAGAGGTTTGTAGAACAGAAGCAAGTTTCCCTTAAGTGGATTACCCAAGGTTTATCGAACTCGGGGAGGAAGAGGTCATCCCTCTCAAGCAACCCTACAATTACGATACAAGAAGTTTCTTGTGTCCCCAACATACCTAATACAATTTTCAGTTGCATAGGTGCACTAGTTCGGTTAAGAGATAGTGAAATACAAGTAGTATGGATATAATAGCAATCTGAAATAAAAATGGCAGCAAGCAAACATGTAGCAGAAATGATTATAAATGGTGTTTCAATGCTCATAAACAAGGTCTAGGGATCCTACTTTCACTAGTGAACACTCTCAACAATGATAACATAATTGAATGCATAAATATCATCTCTTCACTATGCTACTCCGAACCACTCTCCGGTCGGATAACGAACACCAATCCATGCGTAGGGCTGTAACAGCACTCCTCAAGTTTGTATTCCCTCTCTAGGGAACCCCACGCTATCACTATGAACGCCCCAAATTAGTACTAAACAAACGCCACAATTTCATAGGGTCATCCAACACAAGATATAAATATCATGCTAAACCACACGGTGCATACACTGTCACCTTTACACCGTGATCAAAGTGTCTACGGAGTTCTATTAACAAAACAACTTGAGTAGCATAACAAGTGAAGAGTAACATCTACTTATTCAACTAGATTACAAAGCTCGTGATCACATAAAGATCACACCATGGGAGAGAGAGATGGCACACATAGTTACCGGTAGAGCCCTCAGCCCTGGAGGAGAACTACTCCCTCCTGATCATAGGAGACATCAACGGCGATGGAGATGGCGGCGCAGTCGATGGAGATGGAGATGGCTCCGGGGGCACTTCCCCATCTCGGCAGGGTGCTGGAACAGAGATTTCTGTCCCTTGAAACTTGTCGTCGGTGGCGGCGGAGCTACGGAACTTTTCGTGGAAGGAGGCCGATATCTTTAGGGTTTATGCATCAGGGGGACTTTATAGGCGAAAGGGCAATGTCGGTGGGCACCCGAGGGGCCCACACCACTAGCCGGCGCGGCCAGGGGGAGCCCGCGCGAGCCTATGGTGTGGGGGCTCCAGGGCCCCCTCCGGGTCTCTTTTGGAATTCCTTGACGTGTCGGGAATTCTAACACTTTTGGCTTTTGACTCGTCCAATTCCGAGAATATTTCCAGAACAACTTTTCTGAAACTAAAAACAGCAGAAAACAGGAACTGTCTCTATGGCATCTTGCCAATAGGTTAGTCCTAGAAAATCCATAAAAATGGCATAAAGTGTAAAAGAAACATGTAGAAAATGGTATAAAAACAACATGGAACATCAAAAATTATGGATACGTTTATGACGTATCAGGCACCCCTCCGGGTCTCCTCCGGATTCCGTGTACGTGGCAGACTTGTAAGGTCTTTGGCCTTTGTTTCGTCCAAGTACGAGAATATTTCCAGAACAACTTTTCTGAAACCAAAAACAACATAAAACATGAACTGGCTCTGTGGCATCTTTTCAATAGGTTAGTCCATGAAAACGTCCAGAAAATAAAGGAAAACATGTGAAAACATAAAGTTATTGGATAGAAAACAAGCATGGAGCATCGAAAATTATAGATACGTTTGAGACGTATCAATCATGAAAAACATGCTTTGTGTGATGGTTATATTGTTGAGTTTTCTCATGATGCTACTGAAAATCATTATGAGAGAGGAAAATATGGTTGTAGAAATTTTCATGTTACTAAAACACCTCTCTTTATGTTGAAAGTTTTGAACATGTTTTTGTTTTACCTTCCTATGCTTGCTACTATGTGCTTCTTTGATTTATTTCTTTACAATATTCCTATGCATAGGAAGTAGGTTAGACTTTTTTTTTCATATTTGCTTCTTGATGCTCTCTTTAGCTTCAATTCTTATTTTTATGTGAGCATCTTCTGAAATTAGTGAGCCTAATGGCTATAAGGAAAGAGCTCTTTGGAGACAACCCTTGTTGTTTTTTTCTTTCAATTTTAAGTTTCATTTTATTTCATTTTTGAATTGTTTTCTATCCCCTCTATGGGTAGGGAACACGAATAAATAAATGTTGTGCTCAAAATTAAAAAAGTGAAGCGATTAAGAAGGTGGACATTGATGAAGTAGGGGTGACCTTGAAAAATTGTGTTCAGGCCTATGGAATCAAAAATAATCTATTATGGAAGCTTCTCGGCTAAAAATATGGTTTTATTCACTAGTAGAAAACGAGCCTCTAGTCCCGGGCCATAAGGGGGTTTAGCCCCGGATTTTTATCTGGGACTGCAGAATTGGGACTAGAGCCCTACCCCCTTTTGTCCTGGTCGGTTACGAACCGGAACTAATGGCCCTCCACTTGGCCGCGCCGGCTGGAGGACCTTTAGTCCCGGGTGGTAATAAGAACTAGGACTAAAGATTTTGTGATTTTTTTATTTTTTTTTACTTTTTTATTTTCAGATTTTCCTTTTCATTTCTTTTTTTTGGATTTTGCTTTTCATTTTGTCTTTATTATTTCTAACTCTAATCATTCTCCTTTAGTCTCAATTATTTTTAACTCTAATCATTCTCTTTCATTCTCTAGTGACACTTCCAAGTCGGTCGCCCATCCTCAGACTACTCCACTCTCAGCATGCTTAACTTCTTAGTTCTCTCCCTCCCAGCTTCCAAGAAAACAAATATTGTTTTACTGACAATAGTATATTTTCAATCATGTTAACCCTTGAACTATGATGTTGCACGTCTTTATTTTGTGAATATAAAAAAATAGTTAAACAAAAATAAAAAAAAGTAATAATAATCTTGAATTTAAATAATAATGATTATTTTTCCCTTTCCCATTTAATATTGAATAATTCCTATCTACAAATCCGTAAATCGAAAATTGACAAATAATATGTCTAAATCGATTAAAAAATTAGAGGAGTTCATAAGTTGATTTTGGACTATTAAGGTACGTGTGCAATTACTTAATTCATAACTAGTGATAAATTCAATTTCACATGTTTATGAACTAAAAACATGTAAACAAGTTGGGCTATTGTCTCTATGGTCAAAGGTTGCCATCCAATTTGGTATTATAATTCTAAATAAATTATTTATATAATTTATATATTTTAAGTACTCCAATTGGTATTATAATTCTAAATAAATTAATTTGAGACAGTAAGTATGAGAGTACACATATTTTACTAGTGAAATGTAAAATTAGACAACGCTACATGCTATGGTCAAGGTCTTCTTAACAAGTTAGGATATTGTTTACATATATAGGATATTGTTTACAAATTCGAATGTTATCATACTAAAAATTCAGCACATATACATCACAGTTGCTTCATAAAGCCTGCTCACATAATACTTAAACAGGGGAGACAATTAATAGAAATAATAGTTCGGATATCCATTAGATAATAGTACGACATAAAGTCTCCTCAAGGGAATATATAACAGAAACATGCAAACACTACTCGTGTCAGGAGAGACCCGCAAGCAGTACATAATAATAGAGACACACACATCTACTCGTCCTCCGAAGAATACCCCCAAGCAGGTTCACCATGGGGCACTAGGTGACGCTGCGCATAGTTGAGGACACTAATACTGTGGTACAACTCGAATGAAACATATGCATCTATTGCTGCATAATCAAAGTTGATCCTGTCAGGTGGGGTCTTCTCCCATAAGTTGTGCTGCCTCTAGGGGAATTTTTTTTCTTCATATCAGCGTACTCCTCATCGATCAAGGCGTCAGCCATATCAGCCATTGAAGTCTTGGAATACTGAAGCTAGAACAAGTCCTGGATATCAATGTGGTAGTCAGCTGATATCTCAATACCCCAGGTGCGCAACATCTTTAATTTGTCATTCATTTTATCAACTGTAACATCCCTGATTTAAAGTCCAAAAATCACTAAAAATTGAAACGTTTTTTTTTCATGTTATGCAAGTCACCAAAAACCAATGAGATGCAAGACATAAAAGGAAATAATACATAACGCAATGAAATTGTATTTACCAATCCAATTATACCTCTATTCCATAAACCCTAAAGGCCCATTTAAAATAAATATTCATTATTCAAAGAAATTGTCTTCTCTTATAAAACCTTATTTTATAACATGTTTTCAAATCAAATATTACTTTGAAAATGTTTTATAGCCTTTGAAATGAGAGAATTATTACCTATAACAATTTGTATGCCTCAAAACTACTTTATGAGAATAACAACTATTTATATTGATATGCAAATGTTATTCCAAGTTATAAACATAAAGGAGTGAATATAAATGCATTACTTTGGAAATAACATAAAAGAGGACTATGAAAACAATATTATGGGTTGTGGAATTTTTCTAAGCCACTTTGATAATTCTTGAATTTTCTATTTTAAAAATAGCATTAAGTTACTATTAATAAACCCTTCTTATCCTAAAATTATAAAATATGAAAATGGTTTAAAAATGACTTCTAAAAATAGTTTTTGACATGTATAATGTCTCTGAAATTTTATTTAATAAAAAACATCATATTGTTATTTTTCCAATTTTAAATAACATTAAGTACTATTAGTAATTAATTATATTTTCAAAAATATAAAAGGTGGAATGTGTTCAAAAGTTTATAAAAATGTTCTAAACAGGAAGATATTAATTTTAAAAAAAATTAGAAATTATTTTGAGGTCAATTGGATTATTAAAACTAAAGATATTAAAAACAGAAAAAAGGGGATGACGTCATGATGACATCACTGTCATCAACCTCCCACCTCATCCGTTTCTTCCCGAGTAAAGGAGAATTGAATCTCCTTAATTCGTCCGTTTGGGGGCGCATTTGATCACCCCGATCCCTCCACGTTAAAGACCCCTAACTCCTCCTCATTTCCCCTTCCTTTTCTCTCCTTATCGTGCCCCGAGTTAGTAAAAATTCGTCGCTGGAGTTGTTCTCTGCCGCCGTCAAGATCCGTGGATTCCGGCCAACGTGGTGAATCCGGCCAACGTGGAGTTGATCATCATCGTGGCCTCCATAGAGCCCGAGGGCCACCGGACCACCGTCTCCGTCGACTCCCTGCGCCTCCGTCCACCGCGCGACATTTTCCGGCGAAGAAGTCCGACCAGAGGTAACCCTAGCCCCCCGCACCGTTAGATGCAGATCCAAAGGCTAGGATAGAATTACTTAAACGAACCGGTATCGTCGAATCGTAGTGCGCCACGTGGCCAGCCCAATCAGCGAGCGTTGGGTTCTTTATCTACCGCTCGAGCATCGCGGAGCCGGCCCAAGCCCACCCATTATCCGTCGCACCGCGCGGCAAATAGCCATTTTTGGCCCAGCCCGCCTCTGGTTTTCATTCCGAATAAAAATAGAATTGTAATTTTGTAGAATAGTCCCTAGACATTAGAAACATCATATATTTTTAACCATATGGCCAAATTTAGCCAACTTGGACTTTTGAAATCAGCACAACATGTATAAACTGTTAGCACTGTGCAAATTCAAATTTGATAAACTTAAGTTGGTTCAAATTTAAATATGCTTGTTTGATGAATTTTGGCATAATTCAAATTCTACAAACCCAAAAAATGCAAATAAAATATATTTGGAAACCTTAGGATGTGTACTTTCATATCCTCTGTTCCAAAATAATTTTTTAACAAGTTAGTTTAGAAATTAGAATTAAGTAATATATTTAACTATTTTTGGCATAGAATTAATTCTATAAATAAGTAGAATATGTTCCCTTAAGAAAAATTGCTCCTTTTGGTAAACTTGAACCAGAGATATCAGTACCTAAACCTTTTGGACAACCTTGAACCATTTCCTTGTAAATTGGACCAAAAATCCATCTTAATGAACCACTAGTTGATCATGCCTTAGATTTTGTTTCTATTCTTTCTACCATTGTTTGTTGTGGCCATTTTGAATCCAAGACCAAGTCCCTAGTATGTAAACCATATAAGAGACCAAGTAGTGAACCTCAAACACTAGTACTATAGTTTTCTATCTACTCCTCCATTCCCCTATTCTTGCTTCAAGAATCCATCAAGTTAGCAAATGGAAAACAAGACTCAAGCAATAGAAGGCACTTCACTTTCAACTTGGTGGCAACATGAAGAGCTACAAGGAGGATCAATGAAGAAATTTTGAAGAAAAGACTCCACAACTAGAAGCAACTCAAGGAAGTCCAAGTGTGAAGAAATCCAGAAGAAAACATTTCCCTCTCTCTTTCTATCTTTCTTCTTATTTTCTTTCTCTTGACTTAGTGGTATTTGTGTCCATCCCATACCCAAACCAATTAGTGAAGTGAAATCCATGAAGAATTTATCAAGACCAAGAGAAGAATCCATCCAAGGAACAAGACTACACATGAAGCATGAAGATGATCTTCAATAAGACCAACATGGGAGGACCTGGAGAAACCCATACAAGATGAAGTATAACAAGTTGTTTTTGTCCAACCCTTGACCCAAATGAAAAAGCCCAATACTTTATATTGTTATCTCCATTGATATGAAGTTAGTTTAACCTAGACCTACCTTAACCCAAAATGGAAAGACTAACTTAGATCACTCAAATGTCTTGATGAAGATGACTAAGTGTTACACATTGTTATGTGTTACTTTAGTTGAAATAGTGAGATCACCTTGGTGAACTCTTGGAACTTCCTCGACAAGTATGTTTATAATAAAGTTAGATAACATCAAACTCAACCTAGTCCATCCCAAGTAAAACCTTGGAATTTTCTTAACAAGTATTGAACTCAAATCTTGACCTTTCCCTAGCCAACTTGGTACAACTCCTTTGTTATGTTATTTGCTCTGTTTGTTTTCTCCACTCATGTGTGTTTGCTAGGATGCTTGTTTATTTTGTTATTGTGTTTTCAATGTATAGATTGTACGGAGAGCAACGATCCTTTGTGAAGAGTGTTATATCTTCACCAACTTCAACAAGGCAAGTAACACACCATCAACTACCTACTATTTTTATTATGCATTACTAGAGTTTTGAGTAGTATGCATGGTAGAAAATTTATCTAAGTATTATGCAATGCTAATATCCCAATTAGTGTGTAGCCATCCTTTTTTCGTCCTGCTAGTATAGAAGACATTGAACTTAGTAGAATTGCTATGCTCTCAAAATGTTTCCTTTGGATGTTAAGGATAAAACTACTAAGTTTAATGAAACACCTGGGTGGAAGTGGTAAGACTGGTTTATATTGAGTGTTTCCTCAGGGCCCTTGTCTAAGGGTTATTCCACTTGAGGTTGTCACTTGCGGATGGCCACCCAGGAACAAAGAGATTAATAAGTCCCTCTAAGTTTAGTAGCTTCCCGTGCAGCCTTTGGTCATATGGGATCTGTCTTGATCAACTAAGTTGAATGAACTCACCAGTGCTTGACAAGCAGATGTAGGGGGTATAGGTTGGAACGGGTCAAGCCTGACGGTGGTGGAATTTCTTCTGAAAGATCTCTTCTCAATCTTCTCCTTTCCTTGATGAACTCAGGGTGTATAGGATGTTTGGGCTGATTTGAGTCTAAAGGTGAAAGTGCACAAACTCTGCAGAATCAACAAACTAAGATCTTAGCCGTGTCCCCGGTCATGGACAATTTGAGCAGCTGGACAAGGAATGATGGAAGAATCTCATCATGCCAACTTCATAATAAAATTTTGAGGGGTGAACATGGGTAGGAGTTTACCCTGATTTCTATCAGTGGTACTCCTTAATTTAGTTAAGGTTCATTGGTTTCTATCAGTGATACCTATTATAGATGAAATTTTTTTATGATAAAAGAAGGAGAAAACAGGCTTTATGCAAACTTACCCAAAACTCCACTCAGCCAAATAAACATTTAGTATTAGTCCTGCCATTTATATCCACCATAGTGTTACTTGCCAGTACATTAAATTGTATTGACTCCCTTGTGGCTGCATATTCCATATTGCAGATGTTTCTGAAGATGAGTGAGGATTTCGTTTAGGATCTCGAGACTATCGCCAACATGTTTTGCCTGTGGCACATGAAGAAGATGGGCTCAATGTTGTACTATGTTTTTCGTTGTATATCTTTGTTTTCTGCTAGTCTTCTAAGACTATGCAAGTTGTAATATTATTTTGTAAAGACTGGATCATGCGATGTAATAGAATTTGATGCATTTGCATGATATTTCATTTTGTACTGTGGTGCTAGCAATGGATCCAGGGACTAGCACAGTAACACATGTATTCCATCTTTATTAAAAGTTGGGATGATACATCAACGCTAGCAAAATGTATGCCGCTGTTGACAAGGAAATCCATGAGTTCTGGACACTGTTGTCACTACTATAACAACAAAAATGGAACAAATGTTAAATACCGCTTCAACAAGTATATTCTTTCAATGCAACAACAAATGTTAAATACCGCTGCAACAAGTTTATTCTTTCAATGCAACAACAAATGGAAGAAAATGAGTACGTAATTTTCCTATCCTATACAAAATGGACATGTTCTCCTATGAATCGAAAGAAACTCTTTCCCATATAAGATTCAAATGGACATGTTGCTATCCTATGCAATTTTCCTATCCCAAAATGAGTAATTTTCCTATCCTATACAAAATGGACACATGTTCTCCTATGAATCAAAAGATGAGGAATTGCTCTTCCCATATATACGAATCAAAAGAAACTATTTCCAATATAGAATTCAAATGGACATGGTTCTATCCTATGCAATTTTCCTATCCTATATGAATCAAAAGAAGCTCTCCAATAGGATTCAAATCAACACATGTTGCTATCCTATGCAATTTTCCTATATATCCTACAAGAAGGTCGTGTTACGTACCTTACCCATTGGAAGACCATGAAATGGTTCTTGTGAGAAAGTTTGATGATGGCAACATCTTGTTGATCGGTCGTGTACTCAAGATCAAGGCCAAGGAACTTGTGTTCATCCTCGTGAAGTCATCGCTTCAAAAATGCAAGAAGACCCGGGACCCTAGTACTCTCATTCATGTAGGCGACATCGAGGATGGTCTTTCCATGTGCGGGCACATCCATAAACCGAATAGCATACTGATTCATGGTGGAGGATGGGGAAGAAGAGAAGAGAGAAATAGCAAGAAGAAGAAGAAGAGAGCCCACGGTTATTGTAGCAATTAGGGGCCTCGTCTGTCTTTTTGATCCCTCTCCCAATTCGGAACAACTTCCAAAGCGCGCGGGAGACAAACGGTTTAGACCTTTAGTCCCGGACCGTAATACGGCCCATGACTAAAAGTTCGCGGACTAGGCGAACCCAGAACCCTTTTAGTCCCGGTCTATATTACGACCCATGACTAAAAGGGTTCGAGGCAGGCGAGCGGTTGCCGCCGCCCCCTCTAGTCCCGGTTCAATAAGTAACAGGGACTAAAGCCCAGGACCAGAGCCCCTTTTTCTACTAGTGATTGTGACCCAACCATTGTACCATACAAATAATTCATTCCTACATAAAGGCGTTAAAGAAAAGCCCTTGTGGGAGGCAACCCACTTTGTTTTATTTTGTTTTCTGTATGTTTTCCTTCAGTTTTCTTTGAGTCTTGGAAGTTTTTACCTTTTTAGCAACCTATTCTTATCATTTTTAATTTGTTTTTGTGCCAATAGTAACCTCTGTTTGAAAGGAAGTGCAATTTGTGATTTTGCTGTTCGTTGTCCAGATTTCTTAGCCTCACCAAAATATTCTTATCTCTCATCCATAGTGCAATAAAATTATGAAAAAATGGTCACATTCCCCAGGTGTTATCTAACTATCATTATTTAGCATTTTCTGATTTTAAGTATGGAAGTGCCTCGAAAAAATTCATTTTTATAGTTAGTTCTATTTTGACAGATTTCTGCCATTGTTTGCATTTGCCTCTTAATCTTTTTTCCTTTGGTGTTCTCTAGGGGAGGAGAGCTCTAATATAAGTGGTGACATTAGCTAATGTCAAAACTGAACCAAGTGGATTTTTTTATTTGATCATTAACCCCGCTAATGAATATTATGCGAAGTTTTGTGTGAAGGAAGTTTTCAAGTGTAAGGAGATGAGGATGATACGAGAAGATCAAGAATGGACAAAATCTCAAGCTTTGGGATTCCCATGTCACCTCCAATACATATTCAAGAAGTACAAGCGTCAAAGCTTGGGGATTCCCAAGGCATCCCCTTCTTGATCGACAATATTTTCAGGTGAATTTTCAGTACACTATATTTTTATTGCTTCACATACTATGTGTTATTCTTGGGGCGTCATTTTATTTTCTTTCAGTTATGTTTTGTTTTCTTACTCGTAATAAATGGTTGGATCCTAGCATTCTTGTTTGGAGAGAAACACGCTCCATTTTATCGTTTAGAACACTCTAGTTTTCACTCTTATTGCTCTATGAGTGTTTAGTTTTTGCTACTGTTTTTAGCTCTTGTTTTTCTTGCTTATTTTGTCTAGAGCTTTTTCTTTATTTATATTTAGATATGAATGTCTCTATGGTCTTTGATGATTACTTGTTAAGAGAGTAGTTTCAAATAATTTGAATGGTGTTGGTTCAGAGTAAACAGTTTCTTCCTTAACAGTGTTGCAAAGGAAGCTTGTTTAGACTGTGGCTACGCTTTGACATGCCATGTTATATGTTATTTTAATTGTTTCCTTAGTTATTTATGATGTACCATGACTAGTCTGAAGTAACTGAGACTGCTTAATGTGCTATTGAAATTAAATCATATGTTGCTTTCATCATATGCCACATGTTATTGTGCTATCCTGCTTTGAAGATTTATTTGGATTGACTTGGAGCATGCTCATAACATGTTATGACTATATAAAAGTCACCTTTAGCCTCAATGATCTTTTATTTATAGAATAGTAATATCACTTCATGCTTTGGTATGGGTTAGAAAATAGAACGTTATCCGTACGATTTTATATGTGTTATGATCAAATGGTTTGATTGGACTAGAGCACAACGTTGGTATAATGAAGTTAAGGGAATAAGTGTAATGATTAACTTGAACTTTCCCTCATTCTTCATGGGCATAGAAGTCATCATGGGCGTCCATGGCTCCGTTGTTGGTTATAAGAGTGTGACTTATAAGTTCCCGAACATGTCTTTATGTTATAGAACCTTATAAGTCACACTCTTACGCAGTGAAAACCTTTAATTGAGATAATAATGATATTGTTAATGGTTTTATGAATGGTCAATGTCGATATAATGTCACAGAAACAAGGCTGATGTCAATCGGAGGTGTTTTGGGGAAGTTACTATAAGAGAGAAATTATGTCGGGAGAGGACAGGATTTTATTGAAGAGAATTTGGAAGACATAGATGTCCCGGGATGGTAGAAATTTATTTATAACATCATTAGATAATGTCGATGATTTTATCTATAGGCTTCACAGGGTTCCGGAAGAGTTTCGGCAAAAAACCGAGAAAGGGGGTTGCTGGAGGGGGCAAGATCTGCCCCATGGCTGCACCCATCACTTGGCGGTCTACCAGTGCTGGTCTACGCTACAGAATTTAATTTTTCTCCCATATATAGACCGCCAAGATAACTATGAAGATAATGATGCATTCCCATACATGCATTGATCAAGATCATGACTCACCGGGGAGCGGATTTGATGTAGTCGCACAAGAGTTCTGAACAATCGCAGATCCTCACAACTAGACCTAGTTGCAAGGATGTCGCTAAGATCCCCTCATCAAGGAGCACGTGTATAATCCCTCTGATAGTGTGCACATGTATGCTTGTATGAACCTGTCAGTGCTCCGCCATCGAGGACTCGGCACCGTCGAAGAGAGACAACCTTTCAGCATTGCTAATTGGTAGCACTAGTCAACTGCGATTAGAGCTATATGATTCTGGAAATTTCCTAACACATGAGAGAGAATAGTAATTAGAGATAGGCCTAATCGGGGTAGTACACCCCAAAAAACCAATTAGAAGAAGCTCTAATCCAATTAGAGGGGTTCTAATTAGACCCTCTAATTCTACTAGAGAAAGAGAGAGAGAGAGAGAGAGAGAGAGAGAGAGAGAGAGAGAGAGAGACAAAGAGAGAGAGAGAGAGAGAGAGAGAGAGAGAGAGAGAGAGAGAGAGAATTGAGAGACAATTGTTCTCAGTTTTCTGTTTTGCATCAAGCCTTGGGGTCCTTTTTATAGTTTGAGGGAAAGGGGAACCTTCCAAAGGTGGGAGTAGTCCTACTCCATGTAGAAGGGGGCTTGGCTACACCAAGGAGGTGGCCGCACCCCCTCTCCTAGGTGGAATCGAATTGGGCTCCCATTTAGGAGTCCAACTCCACCTCTTCCCCTTTTTTCCTTTTCTCTTTATTTTCCTTTTTTACTTAAAATAAAATCAGGGAAAACACCAGAAGGTCATATGTGCCATTGTTGGAGGCCCTGGGTCCCACCAGCCAGCCCTGCCAAGTGGTACGGCCATGGGGGCGAATCTGCGCCCCTCCACCACCCCCTTCTCAGTTTTTGCCTGAAACTCTTCCCGAACCTTATGAACCATATAAATAAAATAATCGAACTTATGTACTGATACTAGAAACATATTTCTAACATTGCGGGACATCTCATGTCCTCCATTACCTATCATATAAATTCTTACTAATATTAGCATCATTTCTCTCTTATAGTAACTTCCCCGAAACCTCTCCGATTGACACCAAACTTGTTTCTGTGACATCATATCAACATCGAACATTCATAAAACCTATAACAAAAAAATTATTATCGCAATTAAAGGTTGGAATGGCTTAAGCGCGTGCCACGTAAAAGATCGATAACACATAGACATGTTCGGGAACTTACCAACAATAACCAACTACGGGACCATGGACGCCCATGGTGGCTCTTGTCTGTTCATGAAGATTGAGGGAACCTTAAAAGTTACTCATTGCACTTATTACCTTAACTTCACAATACCAATGATACCATGAGGCGAGACTATGTGATCTAGTCTGGTCAAACTCTTTTGTCATAACACATATAAAACTCATTACCGACATCGTTCTCTTTTCGCATCCATATCCCCAATGTCATCGTGATAAATCACACTGTGTCTGGCTAGAAGATTGCTTGACATCATTAATAGTGAGAGGGCCTAGAGTATGTATCTTTCCATCGTCTAGAGGAGTTAAGTACTAGTCTTGAATTATCTCAGTTCCATTACACTTTCTAGATTATACCAATACATCACTGTTATGATCCCCAGTTACGACAAGACGGTTGATGACATCCAAAGTATAACTTTCGATCATGCGTTCACTATATATTTTCATAGTATAGGAATTATAGTCAATGACAACTTCATATTACTTTTATAAATACATTACAATTTTTTAGTCTTTTTTAGCAAGATCATATAGTTGGGTCGGTTCAGTACTATTGTTACCCTAAAAATAAACTCTTATATTTTGCTAGAATTTTAATGAAGTCCATGATCATGAAAACATGATCATCTCACAAATCATAAGCTAATCTTACAGACAAGATTAGGAACTCTTGTTTGTTTATGCCTTCACACCCGCACACCGATTTTCTTATGAAAACTCACTTTTTAAGTACTACACCGAAGAGTTTAAAGAAAGTTGTGACAGTAGATATTGTGTTTATGAGTGTCAGGCTTGTGTTGAAACTGAACCATGTGAATTTACTATTTCAATTGCACTAACGTTGCTAATGAAGATTGTGAGAAGTTTGGTGTGAAGGAAGTTTTCAAGAGTCAAGAGAAGAGGATGATACGACGTGATCAAGAAGAGTGAAGATCCTAAGCTTGGGGATGCCCCGGAGGTACATCCCAGCAAATTCCAAGAAGACTCAAGCGTCTAAGCTTGGGGATGCCCAAGGCATCCCTTCTTCATCAACAAATTATCAGATCACTTCTAGTGAAACTATATTTTTATTCGGTCGCATCTTATGTGCTTTACTTGGAGCGTCTTTTATTTTTGTTTTCAGTTTGATTTTTCTTTTGCTTTCATTTTTTACTTTCATAATAATCTTGGTTGGACCCCATCATTCTTTTATTGGAGAGTGACACGCTCCGCTTTATCTTGAGAATACGTTGTATTCTTAGTCTCTTTTTGCCTGCTGCATTTATTCAGCTCCTGTTTTGCATGCATCTTTTGTTAGAGCTGTTATTTTTAGTACTATTATTTGAGTACTCTCATGTTTGCTTGTTGTATCCTAGAGAGTATTTTTGTTAAAGCATGTTTTGAATGGTGCTTGTTGGGAGAAACGAAATCTGCTGCTTGAAGTAGAATTTATAACAGTACTAGTAGAAGCTTGTATAGACTGTGGCTAGGACTTTTTCATGCCATGCTAAATGTTATTTTAGTTTTAAATACTTGTGGTTATTGAGTAGCATGATTAGCCTCAAATAGATGAGAGTGTTTAATATGTATTGAAAGATTTATGAGTTGTTCTTGTCATAGTAAAGCATCAATATATGGTATTCTCTTTCGAATGTTTTATTTGGTTGACTTGGCGCATGCTCACACCATGTTTATGACTACAAACCAGTCACGAATAGCATCCATGACCACTTAGTTTTTGAACTTTTGATACGGCTTATGTTTTAATTAATGATGTTTATGTCTCTATGCATGATTATGGCTCTTATTCTCTCTTGGTTTGTTGCTCCCAGTCTTTTGCTAGCCTCCACATGTACTGAGTATGAGCTCTACTCGTGCATCCAAAATCCCTTAAGCCAAAGTTTTTCCCGCTGTGTCCACCATACCTACCTACATGTGGTATTTAACTGCCATTCCAAAGTAAATTGCTCATGTGTTACCTTTAAAACCTTCGAAATTACTCCTGCTTTATGTTTCTGTTTTTGCTCATGAGGACGTAAATAGAGAATCTTTATCTCACTTGTTGATTGGATTTCACACCCTGGACTAGTGGCTTCATCCGCTTATCCAAATGATAGAAGAGCTGGCAGCGGGGTGCCCAGACCCAAATTAATGCATACAAATTCTCTCCACTATTTTTGCCTCTGATTTATCAGTCAAATCATAATTTTGTAAACAAAAGAGAAAGAGGGATGACCTTCTACACCAGTTGCATCCTTCACCATGGGAGCCGCTCTTGTGAATCCAGTTGACTTGTGACGTACTGTATTTTCTGTTTACCATTCGTTGACATTAGCATACATCTCCCAAAATATAGACATTCCTCCACAAATGTGAAACTTTTAATACCTCTGTTTAATAAAATAAAAGCTCTAGCACATGAGTGATTCCTGCTTCCCTCTGCGAAGGGCCTTTCTTTTACTTTTATGTTGAGTCTCCATCTTCTAACTTTATGCACAGTTGAGAGAGCATTTTAGCCATTCTGAGTTCTATGTACATTTGTCCCATAAGCATCAATAATTACTTCATGATGTGATCTTATTTTTTCTTAAATTATTTGTTCTAGTCTTCCTCTTGAACTTTGAAGGTGTCCTGGCATTTATGTTTTGCCCCACTCTTAAGGACTATCGAAAAATCACTTTGCCATGCTTTCTCTATACCTAAAACAAACGTTTACCTTTCTTTGCATTATTATTCATGATCCTTTATTTGAGTTACTTTTTGTGATGCAAAGTAATTGCTATGCTTTATTATTAAAGTTTTATTTATCATGCCTGTGTTTAAAGTCTTATGATCTCATCGTGCATATGCTTTTAAATTAGATTGATCAAGTTTGTGTTAGTAGCATGTCACCTCAGAAATTATTGTTTTATCGTTTACCTACTCGAGGACGAGTAGGAACTAAGTTTGGGGGTGCTTGATACGCAGGGGCGGAGCCAGGATTTAGATATAGGGGGGCGAGCCATTGAAGGTCGCAAGTGAAATACTTCTGCCGTTTATCAAGATACAAAAGCGAAAAATTAAAAACGACATTTCCATGTAGTTGCCACAAGAATGACATGAATATATGTTATCTCTATCTCAAATCATATAACGTAGGTATTTAATAAACAGACACAAAACTACCGTTTAAGATTTCAGACATATATCTACTGCTATAGTCAACACTTGGATATGAAATTTCAGCGGCACACCAGATTGGAGGTTTAAACAATTGGCTTGAAAAACAATTTATTATATTTATCTTTTTAGCAACTAGTATATCCATTTTCTTCATTTGTTACTAAACAAGTATTGGAAAATTTAGACAAGAGGGAATTGATCAGGTAAGCACGTATATGTGTGTATGCTCTCTATACATGATTGATAATTCGGTGGTGATTTTATGGGACAGACCCATGTCGCAAACGATACAGCGTCCGGGTAACGAAGATCACCGGCGTTGCCATATCCGCCGCTACTCGCCGGCCATGCCATCCAAGTTTGGCGGTTTTCGACGAGAGCAGCATTAGGGCAGCCAGATCGATTGTATTGTGATGCATGAGAGGCGAGAGGAGATGACCGATTTCTGGCCTAGGAAGTCGGCTAGATGGGTTGTTGCCTATTGATTGCTAGGTATGGGTGCGTAAGATAGACTTCCACTAGCTTTGGGCTTAAATACTAAGAGTAATACATAGTTATCAGCAGCTATTAGCATGTATATACCAGTATTATACGATTAGTACCTGCTGCAATATGTTGGGGGGTCGAACCATTGAGGAGGGTCAGACCCCTGCTAGCCCCCCTTGTCTCCGCCCCTGTTGATACGTCATCAACTTATCCCTAATTTCTGATGCTCCATGATCATATTTTGCCAATTGCTACATGTTTTCTCCCTTATTTATAGCATTTTTATACGTTTTCCAGACTAACCTATTAAAAAGATGCCACAGAGCCAGTTCCCTGTTTTTTGGTTTCAGAAAAGTTGTTCTGGAAATATTCTCGAAATTGGAAAATTCGAAGCCCGGAAGTCCTATTTTCCCCGGAAGCATCCAGAAGACCGAAGAGGAACCGAAGAGGGGCAGCAGGGGGCACACCATAGGGTGGCGCCCCCTGGCCACGCCAGCTAGGTGTGTGGGCCCCCTGGAGCGCCACCGCCTTTGCCCTTTTTCCTATTTAAGCCCCCTGGATGGAAAACCCTAGACACCTGATCAAAATCCCCGAAAAAGTTCCACATCCGTCGTCAATGTCAACCCCAGATCAAGGGGGTTCTGAAGCTGTCTCCGGCACCCTACCGGAGAGGAGATCATCACCGGAGGCCTCTACATCACCATGCCTGCCTCCGGAGTGATGCGTGAGTAGTTCATCCCTGGACTACAGGTTCGTAGATGTAGCTAGATGGTTTTCTTATCCTCATATGCCTCCATGTTTAGATCTCGTGAGGTGCCTATCACTATCGAGATTGATCTTATGTAATTCTAAGTGATGTGTTTGCTGGGATCCGATGAATATTGACCTTATGCCAAGTTGATTATAGTCTTTATTTGCATGTGTTATTTGTGATCTTGCATGCTCTCTGTTGCTAGTGGTTATTATGGCCAAGTAATTGTTAGTGACTCCAAGAGGGAGTATTTATGCTCGATAGTGGGTTCATGCCTCCTTGTTGCCTTGCTCGAGTGACAGAAGCGTGAAGGGGGAGGATGTGTTGTTGCCATTAGGGAGAAAACAACGGTGAGAGTGCCTGCGTGCATAATCATTGCTTACATTACACACTTTGTTTAATGCAATTATCTGTTGCTTGCAACTTAATACCTGAGGGGGTTCGAATGATAACCCGAGGGTGGATTATTAGTCATAGATGTTGATGGATGTCGGTCTATGTATCTTGTTGTAATGCCCGCACTAAATAGCATAGTAATCTTCATGTCATATTGTGCACTACGGTGCAACCTTTATTTGTCAATTGCCCAGCTGTAATTTGTTCACCCATCATGCTATCTTTTATGGAGAGACACCACTAGTGAAACTACGAACCCCGATCCATTTTCCACACTGTTAAACAACCCACAACAATTTCCTGCTCTCTTTACTTTCTGCAAGCATACACTGTTTTTCCACACTATACGTCTAATCTTTGTTTTCAGCAAGACCGGTGAGATTGACAACCTCACTGTACCGTTGGGGCGAAGTATTTTGATTGTGTTGTGTGCAGGTTCCACGTTGTTGCTGACACCGGTGAAGCGCCAGCACCACCGTCAGTGGCATCAACCTTCCGAAGATTCTCTTTCTCCTACTGGCTTGATAACCCTGGTTCTTAACTAATGGGAAAACTCCTACCTCTGTGCTCATAACACCCTCCTCTTGGGATTCCCAACAAAGTGCATCAGTAACTTCAGAAGGTTGAATAAGCTGAGATGGCAGGGCGCACAACCGGTTCAGCAGCAACGTGGATCCTGCACAACACAATCTAATCACTTTGCCCCAACGAAGCAGTGCTGTTGTCAATCTCACCGGTTTTGCTGAACACAAAGAGGTTAAACGTATGGTGTGGAAAACAGTAGGAAAACAATAGGAACAGTATGAGAGCAGTATGAAAGCAGTAGTTGTTTTATCAGTATGAGGAAAAAGGACCGGGGTCCACAGTTCACTAGTGGTGTCTCTCCGTGAAATATAAATAACATGTGTGGTGAACAAATTACAACTGGGTATTTGACATAAATGAAGGTTGCACCGTAGTGCATATGCAAGACATAAATATTACTATGTGATTCATGCGGGCATTACAACAAAATACATAGACCGTTATCCAACTACATCTATGACTAAAAGTCCACCCTCTGAATATCATCCGAACAAACGTTGGGTATTAAGTTGCAAGCAACAGATAATCGTAGTAAGCAAAGTGTGTAATATAAACAATAACATCGTCCTTACACAAAGCATTGTTGTTTTCTCCCTAATGGCAACAACACATCCTCCATCTTTCACGTTTCTTTCACTCGAGCATAGATGAAAAGGAGGCATGAACCCACTATGGAGCATAAATACTCCATCTTGGAGTTACTAGCATCTAATTGGCCAGAGCATCTACTAATAACGGAGAGCATGCAAGATCGCAAATAACATAAGCATGAAGATAACATGATAGATTGATAATCTGAAGACATAGCATTCAACATTCATCAGATCCCAGCAAACACAACATGTAGCATTACATAAAGATGATCTTGATTGTGATAGGCAGCTCACAAGATCTAAACATGAGGTACAAAGTGGAGAGAAGAACCATCTAGCTACTTCTATGGACCCGTAGTCCAGGGATGAACTACTCACGCATCACTTCGGAGGAGGGCATGGTGGTGTAGACCCATCGGGTGATGATTTCCCCCTCCGGCAGGGTGCAGGGGAGAGCTCCAGAACCGTCCCGATCTCGGGATGACGGTGACAACGGCCTCGGGTGTTTCTCGGGAAAAAGTGGTATATATGTAGGGTTTTTGTCTCGGGGGGAATAAATAGGCGAAAGGGCACAGGCGGTGGAGGCCTGGGGGCCCCACACCACCCTCCGGCGCGGCGAAGGGGGCACGCCGCCCTATAGTGTGGGTCCCCTGAGGCCCCCCTCCGGGTCTCTTCGGGACTCCGTGGAACATTCGGGAATTCTAAGACTTCCGGGCTTCGAATTTTCCAATTCCTAGAATATTTCGAGAACAACTTTTCTGAAACTAAAAACATCAGAAAACAGGTAACTGGCTTTGTGGCATCTTGTCAATAGGTTAGTCCAGAAAATCGATAAAAATGACATAAAGTGTATAGCAAACATGTCGGAAACAATAAGAAAAAAACATGGAACATCAGAAGTTAAGGATACGTTTATGACGTATCAACATCCCCAATCTTAGTTCCTACTCGTCCTCGAGTAGGTAAACGATAAAAACACAATAATTTCTGAGGTGACATGCTACCAACATAAACTTGATCATGAATAATGTAAAAGCATAAGTAATCTGAGATCATAGAACTTAAACACAAGCATGATAAATAGAACTTTAATAATAAATCATAGCAATCACTTTGCATCATGAGAAGTAACTCATATAAAAGATCATGAATAACAATGCAAAGAAAGATACACGTTTGTTTCAAGTATAGAGAGAACATGTGAAAGTGATATTTCACTAGTCCTTAAGAGTGGGGCAAAACATAAATGCCAGGACACCTTCAAAGTTCATGAGGAAGACTAGAACAAATAATTAGAGAACAAGCAATAACACATCATGAATCATTAATAATGTTTATGGGACAAATGCACATAAAACTCAGAATGGCAAAAATTCTCTCTCAACAGTGCATAAAGTTAGAAGATGGAGACTCAACATAAAAGTAAAATAAAGGCTCTTCGCAGAGGGAAGCATGGATCACTCATGTGCTAGAGCTTTTATTTTATTAAACAGAGGTATTGAAAACATTTTTAAGAGATGTGTATGCTTATGTCAACGAATGGTAAACAGAAAATACAGTACGTCACAAGCCAAGTAGACTTCACAAGAGCGACTCCCAAAGAAGGACGTATCTGGGTAAAAGGTCATCCCTCTTTCTCTTTTGTTTACACAATTATGCTTTGACAGATAAATCAGGGGCAAAAATAGTGAAGAGAATTTGTGTTATTAATTTGGGGTTGGGCACCCTGCTGCCAGCTCTTCTATCATTGGATAAGAGGATGAAGCCACTAGTCTAGGGTGTGAAAGTCCAATCAACAAGTGAGATAAATATTCTCTATTTACGTCCTCATGAGATGAAACGGGGGCACAAAACAGGAGTAATTTTGAAAGTTTTAAAGGTAACACATGAGCAATTAACTTTGGAGTGGTGGTTAAATACCACATGTAGGTAGGTATGGTGGACACAATGGGAATTTTTTTGGTTTTAGGGAGTTATATGCATGAGTATAGCTCATACTCATTACAGGTTGGGGCTAGCAAAATACTGGAATCGACAAATCAAGAGAGCATAAAAGCCACAATCATGCATAGCGACATAAACATCATTAATCAAAGCATAAGTGGTACCTCAAGTTCAAAAAATAAATGATCATAGAGGCTATTCGTTACTGGTTCATAGTCATAAACATGGTGTGAGCATGTGCCAAGTCAACCAAATAAACATTCAAAGGAGAACACCACAAATTTATGCTTCAATATGACAAGAACAACTAATGATTCTTTCAAAGGCACATTAAACACTCTCAGCTATTTGAGGCTAATCATGCTACTCAATAACCACAAGTATTTAGAACTAAAATAACATCTAGCATGATATTAAAAAGTCTAGCCACAGTCTATACAAGCTTCTACTTGCACCGTTAAAAATTCTACCTCAAGCAACAATTTCTTTTCCCAACAAGCACCATACAAAACATGCTTTAACAAAAACTCTCTAAATGCTACAGAAAGCAAACATGAGAGGACTCACATAACACTACTAAAACTAACATCTCTGAATAAGAGATGCAATGAAAACGAGAGCTAAACAGGAATTTTTGTAGCAAATAGAACAAAAACTAAGAATACTAGCATAGCAAGTATTAAAACAACAAAGCGGAGCATGTCTCTCTCCCAAAAAAAGAATACTAGGATCCAACTATATTATTGAAGCTAGGAAAACAAAATAAAACAAAGGAAAATGGAATAAAACAAAAGAAATACAAACAGACGCTCCAAGTAAACTTCATATGATGTGACCGAATAAAAATATAGTTTCATGAGAAGTGACTCGATTGATAGTTGATGAAGAAGGGAATGCCTTGGGAATCCCCAAGCTTGGATGCTTGAGTCTTCTAAAAATATTCTTGGATGAACCATGGGGGCATTCCCAAGCTTTGACCTTGCACTCTTCTTGATCACATATATCACATCTTCTCTTGACCCTTGAAAACTCCCTTCACACCACACTCAAACAGTAATTCGCATTAGAGGGTTGGTGCAACAATTAAAAATCCTTTGGTTCTGTATGGCACAAGTTCTATTGATACTTTCAAACATTATCTACAGCCACTGATGTTTCATGAAGCAAAGAAACCCACTTGACATCGCAAAAGAGCAAATGCAAGAAAAATGGCAGAATCTTTCAAAACCAGAACTGTCTGTAAAGACGAATTTTTTTGAGGCACTTATGTTGCTCATATCGAAAAACTTAAAGAACAAAAACGTTGAGGAATCAGCTGAGGAACAATCACAAAAAAATTCAGATCAATCTGATCTTCCAGGATTTTATACGATTTTTTACAGTGGACAGCAGAAATCTGTTCCCTGTGGAGAAATCCAAAAACCAACTCCAACTCTCGTCAGAAACCTTACCTGGCACTACTAAAACATGAAAAGAAAGATACAAAGGAGTTTCTACAGAAGTATACAACCCCTTGACTCAAAGAAAACAGAGAAAAACAAAGCAAAAATAAAACCATTGGTTATCTCCCAAGAAGTGCTTTTCTTTAACGCCTTTTAGCTAGGCCCAGAAAAGTGGAATCAAGTATTTTCAAAAGGAGGGGCATTCAAATCAAGATTTGGCAAATACTTAATGATGCATTGTATTTTATCTAAGTGAGTTTCAGAGGCTCCTCTCTTAGAACTTTTAGGCTTACGATCTTCATTAAATAAATTCTCAGGAACAATCCAATCAAAATTCTTTTCTTGGGCTTCATGCAGTGCTACCAATTTAAAGGTGATTGGTATTTTATCCTCTTTTTCATTATTAGATTCAGTTTTTTTTCTAGAGCACCAACAATGTCTACACATGAGCCAAGCATATTGAAACGATCAAAGACTTTTCTAGCTTCTATAGCAACATCTCCAAATTCTTTAAGCATAGTTTCTAGGATAAAATTTCTTTTCTCAACATCTTCAATGTTATTCAAGTTGAGGAACATATGTTGTAATATGGGATGGAGGTTAACAAACCTAGCCTCTAACATGTGAACTAAAGAAGTTGCAGCAATCTCATAATTGGGAGCAAGTTCTACTATGGATTTTTCCTCAATATTATCATGCTTACTAACATGATCAAAGAATTCTTTAATGGTATCTTTTCCAAGTATAGAACCACTTCCTACCGGCAAATATTTCAGGGTAAACTTAGGGAACAACATGATGAAAAATAACAACAAAATGACAAAAATAACAACTAGAATAAGAACTAATTTTTTTGTGTTTTTGATAAAGAGAAGCAAACAAGAAAAAATAAAATAAACTAAGCAAAACAAAAACAAAGTAAAGAGATTGGAAGTGAGAGACTCCCCTTGCAGAAATTCTCTTCCTCCCCGGCAACAGCGCTAGAAAATGCTTTGATGCGTGTGAACACACGTTCATTGGGAGACCCCAAGAGGAAGGTATGAAGAATGCAGCAGCAAGTTTCTCTCAGAAAGAAACCAAGGTTGAATCGACCGGTAGGAGGAAGGAATAACTTTAGAAGGTTGAAGCACCTGAGATGGCAGGGCGCACTACCGGTTCAGCAGCAACGTGGATCCTACACAACACAATCAAATCACTTTTCCCCAACGAAGCAGTGAGGTTGTCAATCTCACCGGTTTTGCTGAACACAAAGAGGTTAAATGTATGGTGTGGAAAATAGTAGGAAAACAGTATGAAAGCAGTAGGTGTTTTATCAATATGAGGAAAAAGGACCGGGGTCCACAGTTCACTAGTGGTGTCTCTCCCTGAAAGATAAATAACATTTCTTGTGAACAAATTACAGCTGGGCAATTGACAGAAATGAAGGCTGCACCGTAGTGCATATGCAAGACATAAATATTACTATGTGATTCATGCGGGCATTACAACAAAATACATAGACCGTTATCCAACTGCATCTATGACTAAAAATCCACCCTCCGAATATCATGCGAGCAAGCGTTCGGTATTAAGTTGCAAGCAACAGATAATCGCAGTAAGCAAAGTGTGTATTGTAAACAATAACATCATACTTAGACAAAGCAATGTTGTTTTCTCCCTAATGGCAACAGCATATCCTCCATCCGTCACGTTTCTGTCACTCGAGCACAGATGAAAAGGAGGCATGAACCCACTATCAAGCATAAATACTCCCTCTTGGAGTTACTAGCATCTACTTGGCCATAGCATCTACTAATAACGGAGAGCGTGCAAGATCATAACTAACATAAGCATGAAGATAACATGATAGATTGATAATCATAAGACATAGCATTCAACATTCATCAGATCCTAGCAAACACAACATGTAGCATTACATAAAGATGATCTTGATCATGATAGGCATCTCACAAAATCTAAACATGAGGTACAAAGTGGAGAGAACAGCCATCTAGCTACTGCTATGGACCCGTAGTCCAAGGTTGAACTACTCACGCATCACTTTGGAGGAGGGCATGGTGGTGTAGACCGCGCCGGTGATGATTTCCCCCTCCGACAGGGTACCGGGGAGAGCTCCAGAACCCTCCCGATCTCAGGATGACGGTGACGGCAGCCTCGGGTGTTTCTCAGGAAAAAGTGGTATATCTTCAGGGTTTTTGTCTCGGGGGAATTAAATGGGCGAAAGGGCAGAGGCGGTGGAGGCCGGGGGGCCCCACACCACCCCCCGGCGCGGCCAGGGGGCGCCCTATGGTGTGGCCCCCCTAAGCCCCCCCCCCCCTCCGGGTCTCTTAGGGACTCCGTGGAACCTTCGGGAATTCTAAGACTTCCAGGCTTCGAATTTTCCAATTCCGAGAATATTTCCAGAACAACTTTTCTGAAGTTAAAAACAACAGAAAACTGGGAACTGACTCTATGGCATCTTGTCAATAGGTTAGTCCAGAAAATCAATAAAAATGACAAAAAGTGTATAGCGAACATGTGGGAAACAATAAGAAAACAACATGGAACATCAGAAATTAATGGTACGTTTATGACATATCAGTGAGTCATAGTTATAGATCATTGCATGTATTGGCATCCGTTTTTATCTCCATAGTGATCTTGGAGGTTACATAGGCAACATACACCAGTAGTGTCAACCTTTGACTGAGATTGTTCATGGTAGTATAAGTGGTTTTGAGAAAGGTTGGAGTCATTCCGATGTCACAAGAACAATTCCAGAGTCATTCGGAGGTGTTCCGGTGAAGTTACTATGAGAGAGAAATAATGTCGGGAGAGGGTAGAATTATTTCAGATATATACGAAGGACATGATATCTAATGGTATGTTAGAAACATGTTTTCGACATCGGTAGATAAGGTCGACGCTTTTATTTATAGGGGTTACAGGGTTTCGGAGGAGATTCAGGCAAAAATTGAGAAGGAGGGAAGTCCCGAAGGACTAAAATTTCATGCTCATCAAATCCAACTTCCCCAAACTTAAATTCAATAACGGTGTTCAAAGAATTCATACTAATAACATTTCTACTAGCATGCAAATGAAGTTCCATAGGTTTTTTTTTTATTTTCTCTTCAAACACTTCATGTCCTAACTCAAGATAAATCTCATAAAGATATCTCATATTTTTATTGTTTTCCATTAAGCCTAACTAGTGAAAATAAAAACAAGAAACAAAAAGATAAAATTGCAAGATATAAAGAGGTACCTTCAAGCGCTAACCTCCCCGGCAACGGAGCTAGAAATTAGCATGATGTCTACTACATGTTACTACCCTTGTAGACTATGTTGGGTCTCCAAGCGCATAGGTTTGTAGGACAGCAGCAAATTTCCCTCAAGTGAGTAACCCAAGGTTTATCGAACTAAGGGAGGTATAGGTTGAGTGT